>JAVJIF010019976.1:0-92346 GCA_038442645.1 Agave tequilana | reverse complement strand
CCCTAGACAAGGGAGTCAATGCATGTTTGGAGTGGTTAAAGAAGTGTGTATACCTAGTTAAAGAGACAGAGAAGTGCAACATTATAACAATTTGCATTCTCTTCAATCCAAAATCCTCTATGAATTGACAAAGTTTTTCATACGGTTTACAGTAGCACCATGCACAACTACTAGATTATAAAAGCAGTCGCACGCACACACAAAAGAGGAAAACATTAGGTATCTAGCAATTCATATCATGTGGAGAACTTAGGCAAAATCATGGGAAACTCGGAAACAAAATTTAAAAGAGAAAACTGATTTAGCTGCAGATCGATAAATGTAAGATTAGAATAAATATTTGGAAGATAAATTAAACTAGCACAACACAATATAGGCAAGATGTGGAGAAACTCGATTAACAATAATAAGAGGATCAGTGCACTTATGCATGATTGGAGTATAAATATGGAAGATAGTGAATTAAATTTTTGGCCACTAAATTACTGCAAATTCATGCAAAACAGAATAAATGCTTTGACTCTGCAAATGCATTGAGTGCAAAAGGCAAAGAAGAACATGAAACAATTGCAATCAACACCCCGACATTGTAATTCCACTGGCAGCTATAAAACAAGAACTTTATAGTCAGGTACACGTGTTTCACAAAGCCGATATTCTAACAACTTTCAGGGCTCCAAACTAAGTCCAACCATTATAAATTTGTACAGGAATTTATTCACGAGGGTAACCCACTTACAGAAATTCATTGTCAAACCAGAGGCACATGTTATTTGGATGAACCTGAACTCTCAAAACAATGGAGCCGGTACATTACTAAATTATTATATCCCTTCATTTTATCTAAATCATATTAATCACTATAATTTGCGGAATTATTAAGTTTTTATATTCTCTTTGGATCAGAACCATTGTGATAAGTTAATATGAAACATCAGTCTCTAACTCGATTGCTGAGTACATCGAAATCTGTACAGTTGTTTTCACCGATATATTTCTGATTAACAATATGCTAGTATATCAAAAGGATTTTAGTTTAACAGTATCAACAGACTTTTGCCCTGATTTCCTGAGCCATACCAGCTGGGTTATATGGATCCGTGTTCCCCTTTCAGAAGAGCCATTTCCTTGGTTACATTAGCAACCATATATCTCTTCTAACATTAAACTTAAGTTCGTGCTGCTCTGTCCATTAGTTTAGCCTTCAACTATAATGCACATAATCCCTAACCAGCTCACTTATCAATCTCCACGCACGTGTACAAAGCAATATTAAAGATTGCCAATACAGATCAGTTTTTGGCTAGGTGGAGATGAAATGAAAATAGTCCATCCAAAAACCAGAGCCAAATCTTGCTTTAGGCCCTATTTGGGTGACTGCATCCGGACAACGTGCACACACACAAAACCTCTAGTGTACACACACAATCTGCATGCGCTCGTGACACTGCTACAGAGATAATTTGGCCTTTATTAACTTGATCTTTTTGTTAATATGCTCACAATCTGTGTATGTGTGTGTGCATGCGCATGCTCACCTGTAATAAGTAGTTTAGGTACATAAAAGTGTAATGCTTTTTAATATATCTCAACTAAAATACATTTTGAAATCTCAACTTTTTCTCTAAAACATGTGAAAAGCTTAGTCCTAATTGTTATCCACCTCTACCATGGACAGCGGAAATGCATTTGAATGGTTAGAGCATCACTGCTATACAGTTTTCACTATGAACCATTTACATGTGCAGGTTACAGTTCTACAAAGGTTCAAATACCTTAGGTCACTCTAAACCCCTTAAATCATGTGACTAACCCCTATCTTCATGATGGTGAAGCAATCAGATTCTTTACCAAATCTTTCACTTGCAACAGAATGTGAATATTCAATCTCACAAACCAGCAAGTAATAAGTAGGCTGTAAACAGCTGAAATCTTTTAAACATGCAAATTGCCAAAAACAAAAAAAAACAAAAGGTTGAAGAATATTATAAAATTGTAAACATACAAACTGGTATCATGATATTAGCCACAGGAAACAATAGGCATACCTCAATACTCTTTGGTGAACTTGCATAATTTTTTGATAAAGCACTGCTAAACAACTTCTCTAGAATCGTCGTAGATTGGTCCTGATTAACTGTATTCTCTATCTCAAGTGCTGGAAGTTTTTTGCAGGAAGAATCATTCATGATAACGATATCATCTTCCCAAACCTCATTGGCTTCCTGAACAGTTGCTTTACCAGACATTTTTTCAAAATCAACTGGCTTCAGAGCTTCATCACTTAATATAGGAACCATAACATTTGCATCAGTGGATAATTGAGAAGAAAACGTCGGTGCAATTTTCTCCATATTGGCAGACATAGAAGCCGCCGGGATATTTCCCTTATCCTGATTATTCTCCAGCCTGCTTAGAGAGTGTTTATTCTCAACCACAGCACTCCCATCCTGAGTAGAAGAGAACGTATTTTCACAAAATTAATACAAACTATATGTCAATAGAAGGAGAAGCTATTGTTGTAAATACAGAGGTCAAATATATAAAGCAACAGAGAAAATAAAGGCATTCACATTCAATATATAAAGTACAATAAACTTTCATATCAAAATAAATGTGTACAATTTATGGCACAAATGTATGAACTGGAAGAAAAAGGCTAAGACTTCTAACATGAAACTAACCGGCCCACTTTCTATTGAAAGACAAGTGGTCTCTTGGTTTAAGTCTTATACCTAATTTGTAGCTCATGTAAAAGTTGGTTGAACAAGAATTAAAATCTTGATCACTAAATAACTTCCCTTCTTGAATATTATCAATCAGAGATTAGAAGTAAACCTCACTAATTAAAACAAATCAATAGAATGAAGCATTGACTTCCTTATCAGCTTGGTGTCTTAAGCTGCCTTCTCTCAAAAAGTTCAGCAGCCTCCCTCCAGCAGCCTCCCTCCACATGTAAAAACAAATCCCCATTTTAAAGGTTTAGAGGCAAAAGGTAATTTGAAGGTAACAAGGGTTTACGCTGCCCGAGGCCAGAGGAGAGTCAAACAACAAAACTCCAGATTGAAAGTGAAGCGTTCAGATATTAAAGCTATTTCAGATAAAGCCTAATATTTAACTATAGGAAAAGAAGAATGGCGAAAGCAATATAAAAAAAGAAAATAGAAGTTAACATAGCAGGAAAATGATGAAAATACAAAATACATATGAACCCAAATATTAAGGCTACTTGTTATTTATTTTCTCTCTTCTTCTTCCTCCTCCTCCTTTTTGTTATCATTGTTGTTTGTTGGGTGGGGAGAGGGTGGGTGGGTGACTGGGGGCAAGTTTGTCGGTGGGCTGGGTTCCGTTGCGTTTTTCGCGCGCGGGGGGGGGGGGGGTTTTGTTGAATCGCGTTGGGGCATGGTTGGGTTGGTGGGTCTGGACCGTTAAACGCAAACCACTAACATACAGTTTCTAAGAATTCTCAAAACTCCCTCAAGTTCTCTAATTTTCTTATCCATTCTTTCCTACTTTTTCAGTCTTGTTTACTTATTGGATAAATTGGCAATCTAGATGAAGGGTTGGATCTAGAGTGGGTTTCGAGAGAGAGAAGCCAACAGTGAGGATGGGCGACGAGAAGGGGAGGGGGAGAGTGGGCAGGGAAGTGGGGTTATAGTTACAGGAGTCAACGGAAGGGTTGAAGGAGGGGATGATGAATGGGATGGGTGGAACTAGTACCGAAACACAGGATGGAAAATTGAGGGAAATTAATGAAAGAGAACCAGCAATGGGAGATGTCACTTGATGGTTGTTGATGGGTTCAATGGGTTTTGGTGTTCTTGAGGTAGACGTGTAAATATAAGATGGTAGTTTAATGGTGTTTAATGGGTCTAATTGTAGTTCGGAAGAATACATGGAGATGGAAAATGGGTAGTTTCATTGTGGTCCGACACGTTCGGTTGATGTATATGGTGGTGCTTCAAATTATTTAATGGTAATTTGGTAATAGAGTTGGACATGAAAATTTAGATGGTTGTAAGGCAAAAGAAGGTTCTTTCTCTATACACTCTAATGGAGTGGTAAAGACATATGAGATTTCAAGAGGTGATCTCTGCGAAGGGGGGTTATATCCATGGTTCAAAGTAGCGGTCTCGGCCTCGACTCGGAGGGCACCGTTCCACATCGATCTCAGCGTCGCGGAACGGACTCGGTTGATACGCACAAAACACTACATAGAAAGCTCAAAAAATTCTAAAAAAATCACGACAAATCCTAAAAAATATAGACATCGAAATTCATGTAACACATGTCCAAAACAAATTTGTTTTAAGAGGTAATTAGTGTGTAACACCCCGTTCCCGGAATACGTTCCCGAAATATGTATTACATGTCCAAAATCGCAACTCGGGTTTGGCTTGTTTCAGTTTTAAATGTTACTTTTTAATATTTAGATTTTTCACAATTTTCTGAAATTTTTCTGATTTAGTTTACAAATTTCCTAAATCGGTGGTGACCGCTACCGCCGATCGATTTCAGGATTTTTATTTGCAAACGGGATTGAATTTCTTAAATTTGATTTCACATTATTCCTCATGATGATATTTTCTACTTTTAAGGATTTTTAGAGATTTTTCTGAAATAATTTAAATTTGTGGAATATACTATTATTTTATTATTTTTCAATCTCTTTCTTTTCCTTTTTTCTTTCTTTCTTTTCTTTCCTCGGGCTGAGCCCACTGTTCCCCTCGCCTAAAATATCTCTTCCTCTCTCTTCCCTCGTTTCCCTCATCTCTCTTCATACCTCTCTCTCTCCTCTCCACACTCTCTTTCCCTCTCCCGATCTCTCTGCCTCTTTCCCCTCCCTCTCCCGCCGCTCCCTCCCCCTCTCTCTGTCTCTGACTTTCCCTCTCCCGCCTCTCTCTCCCCCTCCTTGTCAGAGAGAGATCGAGAGAGGGAGGGGAGAGACAAAGACAGAGAGGGAGGGAGGGAAAGAGAGGCGTGAGAGGGAGGAGCAGGCAATGAGCAGGAGACGACGACGAGGGCGGGACGGCGGCAAGGGAGACGACAGCGAGCAGCGAGGATCTGGTAAGTTTCTTTTTTTTAACAAATTCGTTACGAGTTTCGACTCAGGAAAAAAAAACAAGTCGACAAGGCCAATTCGGCCGAGTCAACCGATTCCATGGTTGACTCGGCCGATATGGCCAAGTCGACTCAGATTTTTCCCGAGTCACAAAAAAAGGGTGAAAAATGTTGGATCGGGGAACGTTCTCGTACCGGTTGTCGCGTTCCGGTTTCGACTCAGTCGGGTCGAAACCGGAACGGCCGATACTTTGATCCATGATTATATCAAAAGAAAACAAAATTGCATATATATTACAAATATTAGTGAAGAGAAAGAAGGACTTAGGACATAAGTTGCTTGGCACATATTAGTGTGAACTGAGAACATAAAGTAAAAGTTTAATGTGGCGCTCATACTCCAAGTACCTTAATCATATTCACGCCATCTACGAGCTGAAATGTTACTAAAGTGATTAGGTAGGGGTATAGTCAGTTTTTATGAAGAATCATCATCATCAACAGCTAATCCTTTGCCCATTAAAATCCGGTCAGGTATGGGAATGAAAAAACTCCATGGAGATTAAATTAACCAAATTTTATGACTGGCTCTCAAACCTTTGAATTTGACAAATTCGTGGTGAAGGAAATCATACAGGGAAGAGAGAGTTTCCGTAAATCCTAACCTTTTGGTTATGTAATTTAAACTCACAGAAGGAGCAACCTCCAAAATTTTCATGTTTCTATCAAGAACCTAATCTCAGTTTGCAAATTAGGATGTTTATGGAAATGGTCATGATGATGATGATGACGGAAATGTCCATGTCCAGAAGAAAATGAAAAAATGAGATCTCCCATCTCTGTGTTTAACTATGTTAAAATGGATATGGTACATTTCTATTAGAAACCATTGAAACCTGATGAAAGGGTTCACACCTCATTGCAAGCCTATTCATGAGGAATTAGAGTAATTGGTGCATATAATCTTTGTGAAAATGTCAACCTCGATAAGCATATAAAGCACATCAAAATTCTTCTAACTTCAAACATCTATATGCTTAGAATATGTTATTAATACCACAAGGACAGGTATATTCATGCTTTAGAACACTTTTTAATACCATAAGCATGTGTATGCATGAACATGTTATTAATATCATAAGGACAGGCATATACATGCTTAGAACACTTCGTAATACCATGATGACAGGCAGGTTCATGCTATAACACTCAAAAATACCATACTGACAGAAGTTCAAGTTTAACTAGATACATTAATATACAGTAAATGAAACATGCAGACTGGCATAAAATTGATAACATGAAGGTATTAGCATCTATCTAAGAATAGAGAAATGATTATAAAATAACAGAAGTGAATCCAGAGAATAATTTTTGTATACATGAATTCTTTGTAATTTGTGGAAAACCATTGGATTCAGGATAATCTATATACTGAACATACATCTAAGACGTCGATCCAGTAGGGTTCTTCAATTCCACTGACTAGTTAATATTTCTACTCCACTGTAAGGAAAATGAAAAGGTTATAGTATTGCAATTTTAGAAGGTACCTCTGGTGTAAGGGAAGTACTTGAAGTCACAACAAATGCACTTCTAAAACCAGGTGGAACAAGTGGCCTGGACGCAGGAGCTTGTACATGTAAAGAAGACCTTGAAGAATCACTATGGGAGAGGGAAGCTACAACAGGCTTCTCTGACTTGCTCCCGCTTATGCTCTTTCCATCAGCAGAATTCCCTAATAGTTGCATCATATCAACATCAAGATGTTCTTTCTTATTATCAGGATTTTGTTTGTGCTTCTCCTGCAGTACTTTATGCTGCTCCTTCCTCATTAACTCAAAAGATGCTGCATTAAAAGAGGAAGAGAAAAACACAGTCACACACGGTGAAATAGGGAGGGGGAGTGGAAACGTTATTATGATAAACAAAGCAACCAAAAAGTTAGCAGAGAAGTTGCTCTAGTCATGGACAGGTACAAAAACATTCAGTAGAGGAAGTTATAAACAGAGTCACGCAACCTCTTCTCTTTCTTTCTTCTTCTGCTCTGTCCTCACTTGAACATTCAGTAGATCCGAATGTTTCATCATTATATGAATCTGTACCATCTTTCCGTGAATAAGGTATGGCCTGGTAGCGAAATCACATTCCAATTATGAAGAGAATTAGTGTTTGTGATATCAATGTGAGCTTCTGCTACTGTTTTGAAATAAAATGATAGTTCAGAGATACTGACTCAAAACAAAACAACAACAACAAAAAATTCAGAATCAGTTCTTAACAAGAGCAGAGCAAATAAGTGGCAGCAAGCAGAGTGGATAAAGAAGAAAATTTCAAAGAAAGTTCCGGCCAGCAGTTGAAATGTAGAAAGAAAACCTTATATGGTCGTGGAGGCTGATAAGGTTCAGTGCTCCTATTAAGCTGATAGTGGCCATTTCCTCGACCCTTTGGTGCTGAGGTTCCTACAAATCCTGTGGGTCTTGGAAATGCACCACTTCCCAAGAGTCCATCATGTTCTGAATTTTGCCAAGAACGTCGAGTTTGAATTCCAAAGCGCCTTCCAGAATCTGCATAAATCATACATATCACGAAAATGGAAAATAGTCGACTAAATTATTAAAAATTGGCAGCAAAAAGTCAGTAAGTATGCTAACAAGAGGGAGGAATGCTTTTTCAACACACACTGAAATGTTGAGCAGTATAATTTGGCCGAAAATAAATAGGTATGAACTATAAAGCTGGGAAATTTTGCAAAAGTCAGAGATTGGGATTCAACCATAGTTTAAGAAGACAAATGATGACAACTGAACTCAGGGACTGGCATGAGAAAACAAACATTGCTTCTTCTTTGATAGCTTCAATCCTTCCTTCCCTACCAAAAAGTTTCCGCCATCTGGACTGAAGGGGGAGTTCTTTGTGAATGGAATTATTAGTTCATTAGGCCTAGCCGTTCTTGTCCATCAAAAGCTGTACCATCATCAATTCCATTCTTCAGTATGTTGTGATTTTCGGATCTGGTTGGGACTGGACAAAGAGTAAGAATACCATAGTCTTGGACATTTTGTTCTAATATTTTATTAGTAGGATAAAAAGGTTTTCCGAGTGTCTATCACCAACCAGGATGAGGACTGAGATAATATTACCCAATTTAGCATCTTTTATTGCCTATGACAGTTCTGTGTCAATGCTTTCCAACGTACCACCTTGAGCCTGCTCACTCAACATCCAGCATACTTTTCAAGTCTATAAATGACGGATAATAGAGCACCCTGTAAAATAACCTTAATGCAGCCAAAGCTTGCAACAAGGTCAAAGAGGACGGATACCCACAAACCTAATGGAAGCACATAAATGGGTTTGTTGCAGGCAAGAGTGTCAAAGAAGTCATCTGGCGTTGACATTTTATGGCACGTTTATATGGCTGATTCATCTCATCAGATATTAAATTTGGAAAAATAATCTAAAATTTAAGGTTGTTGCGCAGACCAAATGCTTGGACTCAAGCTAGTCACCAAAGAATGGCCTAATGCTCAGTAATGTGCGTACTCATGTGTTACATTAGGATAGGGCCTAGGCACATTTGGTTTCTGTGATTAGACATGGGGGGAAACATTTCATACAGAAAGCTCAACATTGAGCATCAACCTGGGGAAGCTTTATCATCAGAAGAGGAAATAACATTCTCTAAGCATCAAATGGTACTCTCTCTTTGTGACTGCAACAAACCATCCTCATCTAGTCGTGTAGGATTAGAGCCTTGCATTACTAACAAAATACAGAGAGGTAAGAATGTCAATGATAGAGTTGACAATTAAATCGCAGTTGGATCATTTCCAGGTTGATCAGATTTGACCAAACCCAATTACAGCTGACCCGTCCATTTATTTAATAGGTCAGGATATTTGACCCTAACCCGACCCGTCAATGTACAGGTTACCCGAATCCAAATTCTATAACCCGTTTAATAAATGGGTTAGGTTCGATTGAGTCAAATTTAAAATTATATTTAAAAAGAATTAAAATGTAATAGCAAGAATCTAACCTGCATCATTTAATAGCATTGCTCTTTCTACAAGAGACAACCAGGATAGACAAATTTTATTTGTGTTAAACCCCCTACCCTATACACTTTAACTTAATCGGGTAATATCAATTCAAAATCTCATAACCAAACCCGGTCCATTCATTAAACGGGTCAACCAATTATGATCCTATAACACCCGACCCGACCCCTTAACTTTGGCCAGGTTCCAGTAAAAAAACAGGTCAAATCAAAAATGGCACCATAGTCAATGGATAAGGGTAAACAAGGCTTCATCTACCCTTTACCCTATTTTTTGAGAGTTTTTTTCCCCTTTTAGCTAAATGGCTAGGGTAAGATTAGCTTACATAATCACTAAACAGGTAGGATAAGAGTAATATATTTATACCAACTCGTTTACTCGTTCAAAATAAATAAGTAAACAATCAGTTACTTAATTAGTTTGTAGTTATATGGTTTGAAAAATTGTACTTGGTACCACTAATTAGTATTTATACATGCATTTCTTGAATGGTTGCATTCTCTTTATTTTTTATGACATTGAAGGTATGGCTATCCTGTCATTTTAATGTATCATGTGCACACTCGCATTCATATTCTATATTCTTTCATCCAATTGTTAAATTTTGGATCAATGTTACGAGACACTTAAACTAAGGTTAAGGTCGCTTGAAACAACTTAAGGCTTTATTTCAGAAAACAGTTAGTACTTTGTTTTTCATAAAAATAATTGTATTAACCCGTATTAACCATTTACCCTATAGGGTAAGAAAAATTTTACCCGTTACTTGTTAGGGTAAAGACAAAAAGATCAGTAACTACCATAAATCTAGGTGTTAAATTTTGATCGAAATAATACAATTTCGGTTAAGTATGCATTATTTACAATTATTACATGGGACTTTGGGAAATGGTCAGTTGTGATCTAACGTAAAACGTCTGATTAAGGTTACAAGTATATGCTTTTTTTGGCTGGGTCTTGAGAGTGGCTTTGTGGGAAATTACGAAAGCTTCTTGTGGACACTTGAAGAGGTTTGCTTGAGCAATTTTGTGAATTCATTTGGGAGTTTGGTTAAGTGTGTATGGACAGGTTTGCACTATCCAAAAACAGAAAAGAAAAGCCCCAAGCCTTACACAGGTCAGTTTAGAAACCATGTATTCAAATCTTAACGAGTGAACTAACAAATGTAGGTTGGGTCTGGTCCTGATTCCATATACGTAATTTCCAATATGAGTGACGCAGGACCCAGCTTCTCTCTCTCTCTCTCTCTCTCTCTCTCTCTCTCTCTCTCTCTTCTCTCTCTCAATTACAATTTGCACTTATATCAGTAGATACTACCCAATAGCAATGCCATGACATTCTTAAATTGTGGCTCCTTGCATAGTGATGTGAGAGGAAGTTGTGTTGATGAAACTGATGACACCCTGAGAGTAACCTCCAACCACCATGAGAAATTTGAAAACTCTCCAAATGTCACCAGCAAACACTCCCAAAGCTCTTGCAATGCAACAGTGAGGACATTCAGAAACAGGAACTGAAGCACAGCCTACAGCTAGTAAACTCCCACCACAGATAACACAGGAACAAGCAGCAATTCCTAGCGTATAGCTACTAGGAAGTTGGTACAGTAGGGGTTCAGGTCCCGGGTTCAAGTATCAGCTGAAGGTACATATGAGGAGATAATCACATAATGGTTCAAGGTATCGGCCGAGTCGAATACGACTCGGCCGCTGCCGATGTGACTCGGAAGCCCGAGTCGACCAACGGGCGCCTAGTCGACCCGGATCGGGTCCGACTCGGACTCGACTCGGTCAACTCGGCCGAGTCGTGGACGACTCGGCCGAGTTGACCGAGTCGTGGACGACTCGGCCCCGATCCGGGTCGACTCGGCGCCCGTGAACCCTCCTTTAAAGGGGTTGAGTGAGAGAGAGAGAGAGATCAGATCTGATCTCTCTCTCACGTGCCCCCCTCTCGCGTCCCCCCCCGCGTCACCCTCACCGTCGCCGTCGTCGTCGCGTCGCAGGTTCCTCTCCCTCTCTCCCTCTCTGTCTCTGTCTCTCTCCCGCTGTGTCTCTCTCTCTGTCGGACTCTCTCCCTCTCAGTCTCTCTCTCCCCCCCTCCCTCTCTATGTGCCTCTCTCTCCCTATCTGTCTCCGTCTCTCTCTCCTCCTCTGTGTCTCCCTCTGTCTTCGTCTCTCTCTCTCCCTCTCCCTCTCCCTCTCTCTCTGTCCCTCTCTCTCCCTCTGTCTCCGTCTCTCTCTCCCTCTGTCTCTCTGTCGGACTCTCTTCCTCTCCCTCTCTCTGTGTCTCTCTCCCTCTCCCTCTCTCTGTGTCTCTCTCCCCCTCTCCCTCTCAGTCTCTCTCTCCCCTCTCCCTCTCTCTGTGTCTCTCTCTGTCTCTGTCTCTCTCTCCTCCTCTGTGTCTCCCTCTCTCTCCTCTCTTTCCTCTGTCTCCGTCTCTCCCTCTCTCTCTTCCTCTCTCTCCCCCCTCAGTTTCTCTCCCCTCAGTCCCTCTCTCCCCCCTCTGTTTCTCTCTCCCTAAATCCCTCTCTCTCCCTCGGTTTCTCTCTCTCTCCCCCTCAGTCCCTCCCTCCCTCTCTCCCTCAGTTTAATTTATTTGAGTTTAATGTAATTTAGTTTAGTTTAGTTTAGTTAAACTTAATTTAAGTTAATTTAATTTAATAAAATTTTGTAATTATAATTAAGTTAGGTAATTTAATAATTTTATTGAAGTTAGGTAATTAAGTTAGTGTAGGTTAATCTAGTATAAACTAGTTTAGTTTAATTTAATTTAGTTTCATTTAATTGAGTTTAATTTAATTTAAATTAGTTTAGTTAACTTAATTTAGGTTAATTTAATTTAATAAAGTTTTGTAATTAAGTTAGGTTATTTAATAATTTTATTGAAGTTAGGTAATTAAGTTAGTGTTGCTTAATCTAGTATAAACTAGTTTAGTTTAATTTAATTTAGTTTCATTTAATTGAGTTTAATTTAATGTTGTTTTAATTTAGTTAATTTTAGTTTTAATTTAATTTAACAGATAATTTTTTTAAATTTCAGTATGGCTCCAAAGCAACGCGATATTGGATGGGAATATGGTACCCATGTTGGTGGAAGTAGAAAACTTGTGAAGTGTAATTATTGTGGGAAACAAGTCCATGATGGTATCACTAGATTGAAGCAACATATAGCACATGTACCCGGTCAGGTGTAAGGATGCTTCGAGTATCAAAAGAGGTACTCAAATAATGAGACATCTTTCTGAAGGTAGCAAAGAAATAGCGGCCATAAAATCCAAAAAAGAGCGACTTATGAGATCTTTAAGTGAGGAAGATTTTTATGATGTGACCGAAGAAGATTCTGATAATGAAATTGAAGAAGTTGGTGGTTTAGAAGGAGTTGAAAAAAGACAACTAAAACAAGCTATGAAAGAAAGTCGTGAAATGGCTTAGAGATCGACAGAAGGAGTTGATATTGGTGGCAGTAGTTCGCAACTTTCAGGATCAGGGAGTAACCGTGGATTGCGTCGGAGTATGACTATGAGAGAAGCTGAAATTTCAGCTCGTGGTATTGATCCTTACATGTTCCCAACAAAACAGAAATCAATCAAAAGCATGTTCTCAACAGAGAATATTAAAAAGGTTGGAAAATTCGTGGCGAAATTCTTTCACTACAATGCAATATCATTCAATGCAGCTGATAGTGGTCCTTACTACCAAGCCATGATTAATACTATTGCGGAGGTAGGCCCAGGTGTAAAAGGCCCTACAGGGTACCAGATTGACAATTTATATTTAGAGGAGGAAATGAAAGAAATTGAAGTATATATTGCTTCAATAAAAACAAAATGGCTGCAGTATGGTTGCACGATCATGTGTGATGGATGGAGTTCTCATAATAGAAAGCCTATTGTTAATTTCATGATTTATTGTGATAGAAGCATGATCTACCATACTTCTGTTGATACTACTAATATCTCGAAGACTGCTGATTATATATTCTCGCTAATGGATAAAGTTGTTGATGAAGTTGGTGAAGAAAATATCGTGCAGGTTGTAACAGATAATGAGGCAAGTTTCAAAGCAGCTGATCACATGTTGATGGAGAAGAGAAAACATTTGTTTTGGTCTCCCTGTGCAGCACATTGCATTGATTTGATGCTTGAAGATATTGGCTCTTTGAAATCAGTCAAGGAGACATTAGATGATGCTAAGATGATCACATCATTCATTTACAATAGCCTCAAAGTAGTGAATTTAATGAAGCTATTTACCAGAGATAGAGATTTGTTGAGACCAGATATAACACGGTTTGTCACCGAGTTTATTTCTATTGAAAGCCTTATTCGCTATGAGCAAGATTTGAAAAGAATGTGTACGACTACCGAATGGCGTGAATTCAACAAGGAAAGGAGTAAAAGAAGTGTGCGAGATAAGGTTTCTAATCTCATTCTGACTGACCGGTTTTGGAAGAAGGTAAGAGAGGTCCAAAACATTATAGATCCTCTTGTTAGAGTCTTAAAGATAGTGGACCAGGACAAGAAACCTACACTATCTATTATATATGAAGCTATGGATAGAGCAAAATTGGCTATAAAGGCATCAAATAAGAACTGAAAAAAGTACTGGGATATCATTGATAAAAGATGGGAGGGACAATTGCATAGACACTTGCATGCTGCTGGTAATTCATTTGCCTAGAAATCATATTTGTTGACTAGAAATTGAAACTGTCATATCATAACAATCATGTGCTTACATTATTGCAGCATATTTTTTAAATCCAGCACTCCAATATTTAAAAAACTTTTCTACACATCCAGAAGTGAGAAATGGATTAAAGGATGTCATTAAAAGATTGGAGCCATATTTGAATAAACAAGCAAGAGCTATTAATGAGGTAATAATAATTTATTTATTTCATCGATTTAATGTTATGCAAATATTAACACTTGTGATGTGTATTCTTACAAATAAAATTATTTGTGGATGGAGTTGGAGAATTTGGAAGCTCACTAACTAGAAGAGCAGTGCAACAATCTCTTCCAGCTAATTGGTGGATTAATTATGGCGAAGAAGCTCCCAATCTGCAGAAAATTGCCATCAAAGTTTTAAGCCAAACATGTTCTTCATCGGGTTGTGAAAGAAATTGGAGCACGTGGTCGCTGATTCATACAAAATTGCGCAACCGGTTGGCAATGAACAAGTTGCATAAACTAGTATTTGTGCATTATAATATGCGGTTGTGAGTAACAAACTTGACATGCAAAAGCGACACTGATGATTATTACAACCCAATTGATCTGAACAATATTTTCAATGATGATGATATTTTGGATGAACAGCCAATGTTACCACCAGATGACTTAGGTTGGTTGGATGAAGGTATTCGTCGTAGTGACGAAAGTGGCGGTGATGGCGGTGATGATGGTGATGGCGGTGATGATGATGGCGGTGATGATAATGGTGGTGATGGTGGTGATGGTGATGGTGGTGGCGGCGGTGATGGTGGTGATGGTGGTAATGATGAAGAGACTCATAATGCTGGTGGAAGCCAACGAGGTGGTGCTTTAACATGGGATTCAAAATATTATGCCACACAAGATACAGATCATGGAGGCCGGGCAGGGATTTCGCAACAACGTAGGCATTTGGATCGGTTGGTCGATTTCAGTTCTAGCGATGATTATTCGAGTGGACCTGATAACTACTCACATGGTCATCATAGTCTTGAAGGCCATTTACAGGGGTTGGGTTTGACATCTGGCCAATATTCTGGCACTGATTATTCTAGCACTAGTGAATATTCTACTAGCAGCACTGAATATCGAGGTTTTGGGTATTATCACCATGGAGCTGAAATTGCACAACCCCTACCGCCATATTACTCTGATAGTGGATCCTCTGGCCAATCATCTCATCCTACAGGATCTCACTCACAAACATATTATTATCCTTATGGAAACTATATGTCTGGTTTCTATACTTATCGCGGGGATGATGATAATGATGATTTTGTGCCTCCTCGTAATTCAATGTGGAAATGACTATATTAGCAGGTACTTATGAATTATTTTGTGCAATTTACTATATTATGCATGTATTTTGATATTTTTCTACCGACGACGCTTATATTTATTCTTTCACGTTATGTTTTGAGTGCTAGGTGATATGTTTTGAATATGTGATACATGAATTTTGATATCTACATTTTTTATGATTTGTCATGATTTTTTCATAATTTTTTTGACGTTCTATGTAGCGTTTTGCGCGTATCGTCCGAGTCCGATCCGAGTCGCCGAGACCGATCCGTCTTGGTGCCGGCCGAGTCGGCGGCCGAGACCGAGACTTTGAACCATGAACCACATGTTCACGTCATAGATAGTAGGTTAGTTATGCCTCTATTACTTATTGAAGGTATGAGGACTCAGTTCAAAGAAGGAGGTGTCCTTGAGCGATTATGTATGCCATGGAACCAGTACTGTAACTAGCAAGTACTGAATTAACCAAAAACCCATCTCAATCTAGACTAGAGAGCTCTGATGACTGGTTAGTATTGTTATTTTTCTCATCATATATTAGAAAATTGGAAAAGTAAGGGTTAGAAGTTAGATGCCTTAGTTAGGTTTTGAGAGGTGTACAAGTCGCAGTCCCGTTGTTTATTTTAGCTACAAATCCCTATCATGAAATAAAAAATTAAGTTCATACAAGCATTTTGCACCCAACTATTGAAATAGTTGTTTCGGCTACAATATCTGTTATTTCTTAGTGTGGAATCTTTTAACTCCTCTAGAAAGGGGACCTATAAGAACTCTCTTTTGGGAGAACAAGTGTTCTTTGAAAATATTTCTGTTCAAAATGGAAACTCTGTCATTACAAGGGGAGCTACATGCAGTTAGGTAAAGTTAAGAGAGAGTAAGCCTCCAACTCTGACCTAACTCACATATCCAAGCAGAGTGTTAGAATTTATATGTATTTACGAGGGTGAGTACCACAATCATCATCGTCCACAAAGCCTTCTGCAATCAAATTGTGGTTGGGCAGGAAGCACTCTTAGAAGTTAAGAAAGCTCCAAAAGAAAAGGACGATGGTTCTAAAACCAGTTCATCATGATGTCAAAACATTTTCAGGAATCACACGACAGTGATTAGTGATGTCGAACAAACCTTGCAGTATAGATTCCCGGTCAGATTGCAAGTCTCCATCTTTGTCGCTTGACCCAGAGGACCGGGTGTCCCACCTCCCCGGATTTCCTAGCGTATAGCTGCTTGCACTCTCCGACCTATGCTGCAAAATAGATCCATATTCACCGCGCTTTTGCAAAGATAGTCCTAAGTTTCTTTGCCGCTCAAACGTCGTACTACTAGAATCCCCAAATTCACTGACCAAAGAAAAATCCACAGTTTAAACCCAGAAATGGCTGAAAATAACTGTATACCGAAACTTATTAATTTAAAAATCAAACTCATACCTCAGGATTGACGCATCAAACCCATTAGGCAACTTCTTGCAAACATTCACTTCACTTAAAGACAATAGAAAATCTCTAGTATACAATAATTTCGACTTCCTGGATCCCAATGTAAGCAACCAACAAAACCACTTAGATTTATCTTCACACTAACATATGCAATTAAAAAAAAAATTCTTAAACGAAGATGCTTACTTTTGAATTTCGAGTTTACTTTCATCAGGAGATTTCAGCAGTACCTGGTCGTCATTCTCCGAACTCATTCCCAAAATAAGAGCTTACCAACAACAGAATTCAGCTACGTGCTAAAAAGCTCAGACTGGCCTTAATGGCGTTCTCTAGCCGAAAAATAAAAAAAAAAAAAAAAATATGCCAGCTCTGGAGGTGAGGATTAAAAGATTCTACAAGGTCCTATTCGAAAATTTACATCAAGACACCATTTCGAGATATACAGAACTACGAGCGGATCCGAAACCCTAGAACCAAACTGAGGGGCGCGAATCTGAGCATCTGATTCTCGAATTCCCCCTCCGAATTAGGGTTTGAGGAGGAGGAGACCGGCGCCTGGAATTGGACGAGGGCGAGGGATTACAGGGATTTGGTGAGAGATTGGAGAATTAGGGTTTTTGCTGGTTCGATTTTCTTTTTTTCCCTTCCGATCGGCGAGGAGAGAGAAAGAAGGGGTGGGTTTTCTCGTCTCGTCCACTGCAAGAAGAGGGGGGGGCGGGGGGGGTGGGGGGTGGATTTGAGAGAGAGAGAGGGGTTGAAATTTGAGAATGAAGTTCTTCGGGCAAAAAAAACAAAAAAACAGGAGGTGCTGATCTTGTGGCATTTGATGCTTTATTAATGGAAAGGACAGTTTATTACAAAAACTTGCTGATGCACCCTTTGGAATAGTTGGTAAATGCGTATGTCATAAACTTTTGTATCTTAGACACTGTCAAGTTAAGAATTTGCAATTATTTTCTCTAAATTTACACAGAACCATGGTAATTTGCAATTTGCCCTGTCGTGCGAGCACAAAAATTGTAGCCCCCCTCAAAAATAACCCACCAGTTTACAATATTATAATTTCAATTTAGGCCCTTTACTGTATTTTCCGTCAATTCTCTTGATTACGTGCTTTGCTAGTGGCCGTAAACTTCTCTAGAACCGCGAAGTGCCCTCATTTACCACAAAATGATTTCACAAAGTGACTACTACTTCTTAGGGCCTGTTTGGTTAAGGGTGAAAGTGAGAAAGTGAGGAATTGAGAAAGTGATAATAATTCTCTTTGGAACTTGGGAATTGGTTAGTAAGTTTTCCGGTGTTTGGATGTTGTTGGGAGGTGTGGTTTGAAAAATATTTGTCTTTTTTCGGTGTTTGGATGGTAATGTGAAAGTGGAAGTGGAAAAGTTGACCACAAAGTTGACCGTAAAATAATATTAAAATAAAAATTAATTAAGAAAAATAAAAAATGGACTGTAATTAGAATACAAGTGAGATTTACATGATCAAAAAATTAACTGTTTTGTGCTACAACTTATTACAAATGAGATTTACATGACCACAAAATTAACTGTAGCACTCTAGAAGTGAGTAAATGATTGTGTAAAAGAGAAAGAGAAAAGGAAAAGAGATTTTCTTATTTTTCTTTTTCGGTGTTTGGATAGATGGGAAAGTGAGCGATTATACTTCCATATTTCCTTACCTCCGCCCACTTCCTTGCGACCAAACAGCCCCTTAATAACAGTTTTTTCTCTCTTCCTAACATCGTCCTGAACCACCATTTCTAACTCTCGTCACCTACAGGGACAGACTTACATACAATCCAGTGTGGACGGACGCCCACATTAATTTTTACAAAATAATAATATAGCACATACAGTTTGTAACATTTTTGTACATAATATCTCCTTTTAGATTATTTTTACTAACATAAATACACTTATAAGCTCTATTTCAAGTAGTAACTTATAAATTCAAATTATTGGAGGTCAGAGTCTAAGTCTTGGTGGGTGTAACATTATATTTTACTTTTTTTCTCTCTTGTCATATTACATTTGTGCGCACATTGAAATTCTTATTAGATTTACGTTCATACTGAAAAACATACTACGTCCGCCACTGGCCACCTACTCCGGCACTCCTCTCTGTCTGCCTCTGTCCACTCCAAAATCTTAATCTTGCCCCTCTTTCACTCTCTGAAAGTACATTTAGAGCGGGGTGAATAGATAGAGTACTAACTTAGTGACAAATAATGCGAAATTAAAATTAAATGCTAACACACACAAAAGTGTAACCAATAGTGTGTCGAATTCCCCGTGAAGAGTTCTAAAACTTCTCCTCACGATTCCTCGAAACTAAGAGTTGAGGTGCTTCAATAGCTCTCTTGGTTAAACATAAGTGTGAGCACACAAAACAATATCAAGCATGTATAGATATGAGCAATAATAACAATACAAGGTATAAGAGTAGAGAGATCCAAACACAAACACAAGAATATGTTTCGAAGTTTGAGCCACCGCTCTACGTCCCCGCCTTTACAAAGAAAGATTTCAACTATCCACTAAGGATCTTCCACAAAGGGACCTCCACCGAGTAATTACAATGATTACAAACCGGAGTACACAACTCCAACTCTCTCACCTCTACACAAGAGAGAAGACATAAAGCCAAGCATAAAGAAAAGAAAAGATTACAATTTGGTGATCACTTAGATCACAAACAATACTTGGTGATCTAATGATCACAAATAAAACACCTCTCACAATATAAGATCATAGAGGATAGATTTTGAAATGAATAGCTCAAGTATGCGAGTGCACAAAGTTTTTGAAAAAGAAACACAAAAAAAAACACTTGAGAAAACTCTTGAAATGATATAGAAATTTAGAACAAGAAACTATATTCTCAAAACTTGTTTTCTTTTAATTTTTCAAGACTTTGAAACAAAATAAAGATATAGAATTTAAAGCTCAAAATTTGTTTAAAAACTTACAATAAAAACTCAATAGAAGATAGAAATTTTAACTCTCAAAAATCATAACCAAACTGACCTCAAAATTCCCATTTATATATCCCAAACAAAATATAGCCGTTGGGCTCAGATCAGATCAGAAATGACATGTCGCTTGACTGCCCGGTCGGCGGCCAACGGTTAATTTTCTGACCGCGGGGGTTGCCGGTCGACCGCCCGGTTGACTGCACCCAAAAATCAGAGTCGCACTCTCTGTCGGTCGACTGCTCAGTCGACCAAGCCAAGCCCGATAGTGGGCTTGAGCCAGTCAGTCAACCGCTAGTTAGGTTCATGTCAGTGTGTACGTTGGTCGACTGGTTGGTTGTCTACAAGTAGCCCAAAAACCCAATTTTGAGGATTTAAAAACAAACTGCATAAACCCATAAAAATTTCAATAAATCCTCATAAATTTCAAAAAAATAAGTTCATATAAATACTTTGAAGTACAAATATGTGTGATAAAAAATCAACACATATTACAAATAATTGAATTATTTTTGTGATAAAGAAATATAGGCAAAAATCAAAAACCATATTTTTTTTCAAAATCCAAACATTGAAATGAAAATCCTATTTTTCTATAAGCTTGTACAAATACAAAACCAAGATATTGAATCACATTTGAAGTATAGTGTGCATGAATAGAATCCAATACACATAGTAAATGATATATATTTGTTTTTGACAATAAATACTAAAATAAGTTTTGATAAAAACAAAACTTAAACACGTGAATTAGATACATCAAAATAAGTTTTTCTAAGCATATATGAACCATCAATGTATATGGATGATCCAATACACATATAAACCATGTAAACTTCTTTTGAAATCTATTCATGAAATCGATATATATATACTTGATATATCAAAACACAAAATGTATACATGTTAAACCGAAACACAAAACTCATAGAAATAAGTTTTTCTAAACAATAAAGTTCTAATATGTGTGGATAGAATCTAACGCATATAATAACTATGAAACTTATTCTATGTGAATATAAATCATGTAAATATAAACTTTTAAACAAAATAGTTAAATCGAAAACCAAACTATAACTTGTGTGTGTGAACTTGAGCAATTCAAAACTATTCTATCCTTACACAAGATTTAAACTAACAAACAAACCCAGACCAAAGTCTTCTTTTGACCTTCTCCTCCAAGACGACTCAATCTAAACGCGATCCAAAAGGCGACGACTCCATCTCGAGTACTTGTTATGATCCTGACGTGCGAGCTCTTGAATCAACACGTGACAGCTTCAAAACTGGACTTCGAGTTTATTGTAGAAGCTAAACACCAATAGATCTTGATCAATATCTAAAACTTAATAAATGTAAGATTATTAGTACCATAACTTCATAAGTTAGTCATCATCAAAACTAGGGTGAAAGGCCTTCGGATCAGCACTATCTTAACCCTAACCTCTTGTTGTGCTATGACAACAACCAGAAGAGGAATCCCTGAATCTCCCAAGCACGAAGAACAAATTTCCAAAACAGCACAAATACCAAAACCAGAGAAAGAACACACGAAAAAAATAACGATTAACGAGGTTCGGCCTTGATGCCTACGTCCTCGGGGCAATGAAAGAGAGATTCAATTGATTTTGTAAATCAATTACAATGGATGCAGCTTCTCTGAGTATCAAGAGAGCTGCTACTTTTCTTTTTCCAACAATTCTCCACCTCGGTGAAGATTCTTTCAAATCTGAGCCGATCTCCAATGTACCCCAGTCTATCACCTGGCGAAATCGACACAAGATCTCGGCGAAATCGACACACGATCTCGGCTTGCGCGCACCGGACGAAATCGACACACGATCTCGGCGAAATTGACACACGATCTCGACTTGGAATCTGTAGCTCAGTTTTCCACTGGAAAGCATCGCACATGCCTTCCCTGCACTTCACCTTAGGAGAACTTCCATACATGTCGATCACCATACCGTGGCTCCTCCTCCGCAACTTCCCGACCTCACGAAGACTCCTCATGAGCCAACACTGACTCTCCAACTGAGTAGCTCTATATAGTCTACCTGTCTACCACTAACGGTCCAACCAAGTCTGCGCAGAGCACACCAAACATCATCGGCTTCAACTGGATGCACACCACTCCTTATGCAAGCTCATTATCTTCTCACCGGAAGATCAACCTGTTCATCGAGATCACAACACCTCACCACTACGTGAGATCCAACTGGCCACAACACTTCGCCTCTACGTGAAGTCTCTCCACCTCTACGTGAAGTTCCATCGGCCACAACTCTTCACCTCTACGTGAAGATCCAAACAGCTTCTCGAGAACCCAAATAGCTTCATAAGAGTTGCATCACCAAATGACTGCGCCTTTACGACTGCCTACGTACCTTTGCCCAAAAGGATCAAGCAAACCGTAGTTCATTTAGATGAGCTTCATCAAGCTCAAGCACTGGTACCTGTATTTGCAACAGTGAACCTATCAGACTGAGTCATATGAACCTCTTCCCGACCATCATGGAGAACAACGGCCTTCAACTTGAACTTGTCGCGATCACAAGCTTGAGATTCATGCTTCTTTCCCCACAAGCGTGGTTTCACCTTGGTTCCAATGGCTGCAAGCACCTCGACATCATCAGCAATGTCTTCAACCTGTTCAGCATCACCCTTGGTTTCGTGATCTCCACCCGGTGTCACATCCGATGAAGTCTTCACTGATGCCGAACCTATTGGAGATGGTGGAGTAGCATCAACCTCCACCCGCTGCGATACTTCCTTGGTCTCCGTCCTCTCCACCTGCTGAGAGACGGTGGACTTCAACACTGAAGTCTCTCCAAATGTGACATGCCTGCTCATCACGATCTTCTTGTCTTCGGGGTCCCACAACCTGTAGTTGTTCCTCTTGATGCCCAAATAGACAAACCTCTTTGCTCGCGGATTCACCTTGCCATTCTTGGCACTGAAGTAGGTCGGACTTCCAAACTTCTACAGCACATCATGATCTTGAGCAGCTTTCCCAGACCAAATTTCCAATGGAGCTTTACCTTCTATCGCAGTCGATCTATTCTTGAGATGGCTAGCATACTCAGTCGCCTCAGCCCAAAACGACTTGTCCAATCCTGCATTAGACAACCTCCGAACCTCCTCCAGTAAGGAACGGATTACTTCTTTAGCCAACCCATCTGTACCTGTCGTGAAGTGAGTAACAATTCCGGTGTTCTGACCAAATCGTAGGAATTGGTACATGTCCTTTCCAACATTACCAATCTTCAGCTCCTTTATCTTCCTACCTATCTGCCTCTCCATTCTTCCTTTTCACTTCACCAATATATCTAGGGCTTCACTACTTTGTCTCATGGGATATATCCAACAATGCCTAGATACACTATCAACGAAAGAGACAAAGTACCTGTGACCTCCATGCGATGCCGTCTTAGCAGGTCCCCAAATGCTCACGTGAACACAATTAAGAAGACCTTCATTTCAGTGAATATTGGTGTTGAATTTCACCTTCTTCTTATCCAGAACGTTGTGTTCACCTTGCAACTTGCAGGTAGCAGCACCTTCCAGCAATTCCATCTTTGCAGGAGCTCGCAAAGATTTTTCTCCTTCCTGTCCGACCTTTCCCTGCCAAACCTCCGGGCCACCATCATCTGAGGAACTGGAAGTCTCCACCTGACCTGTCACCGTACTACCCTTCAAGTAGTAGAGATTGTCTCGGCGGATGCCCTTCATCACCACCATCGAGCCCTTGATCATCTTGAGATTACCATCTCGAACAGATATCACCATACCCGATGCTTCCAAAGCTCCAATAGAGATTAGATTTCTCTTCAACTGAGGTACATACCTCACTCCCTTCAGCTCCCTTACCATCCCATCAAACATCCTGATTCGGATTGTACCTACACCCTCCATGCTACATGGGTGACCATCGCCCATACCGACCGAACACCCCTCCAGCTTCTTAAAGTTAGAAAACCAACCCCGATTAGGGCACGCATGGTATGTTGTACCTGTATCCAAAATCCACTCATCTTCCCATGAGTGACCAACGATGGGAGTAATGACTGAAAATGAGAAACCTGACGAGTCCGAATCTGATCCATCTGCCTGTGAACTACTCCTCTGAGTATTCGTCACCTTTGCAAGATTTGCTTCAGCCTTCGACTCCTTCTTCTTCCCTTTGAACTTCGGACAGTCCACTTTCCAGTGTCCTATTTCTCTGTAGAAGGCACACTGGTTCTTTCTTAGATCCCTATGGCTCGACCTGGACTTTGATCTTCCTCTTTCCTCCTTGCCCTTCCTTGATGAACCCCTGCCTCTTACTGCCAGTGCCTCCGCTGATGAGCTTGACTGAGAAGAATGTCTCTCCTTTCTCCTTGTCTCATAACTTGCCAGTGCAGACGACACCTCATGATAGTCCAGAGTCTGTCTACCATTGATAAAGGTTAGAGTGAATGTCTCATACTCCTCTGCCGGGAGTGAGTTCAGGAGGATTATCGTCTTATCTTCCTCATCTATCTTGACATCCACGTTCACCAAATCTGTAAGAAGCTTCGTGTAGCGGTTGATGTGTTCATTCACGGAGCCCCCCTTCTTCATCTGAAACCGGTACAGCTTACTCTTAAGTTGCAATCTTGATTCGATACTCTTGGTCAGATATTTCTTCTCAAGGGTCTCCCACAAATGCTTCGCCGACGTCTCATGTAACGCAAGATATTTTATGTCTTGTGGTAAACATGAACGAATCAACCCACACGCAGATCTGTTCATCTTCTCCCACTCTTCATCAGTGGTCGTGCTTCTCTTCTTCTCCAGAAGGAGAGTATCCTCGAGGTTCGATGCATTCAGGGCATCCATAACCTTACATCTTCACATCCCGAAATTATTTGTGCCATTAAACTTCACCACATCAATCATCGGATGAGGATTCATGGTCTTAATCGAAGTACTTTCTTCTGCCATCTAGATTACTTGATCCTCTATCTATGCGGAAAAAACCAACTGGAAATAGATCACAACTTCGATAAAAATTGGATTTTTACCTTCTTCCTGAAACCCTAGATTGAGTTTCTCACCGGATCTACTCCACCAAAGATTCCTTGAGCACTCCTTGCGTCCTTCTGAGATCGACACACGATCCCACGAGCATGACTACCTCTGATTTGAGATCGACACACGATCTCTACCGAATCAGATCCCGAAGCCCTCCGAATCTCCAGAAAAATCCCAAGCGAAACCTGGGATGCTCTGATACCACTTGTTGTGCTACGACAACAACCAGAAGAGGAATCCCTGAATCTCCCAAGCACGAAGAACAAATTCCCAAAACAGCACAAATACCAAAACCAGAGAAAGAACACACGAAAAAACAACGATTAACGAGGTTCGGCCTTGATGCCCACGTCCTCGGGGCAATGAAAGAGAGATTCTATTGACTTTGTAAATCAATTACAATGGATGCAGCTTCTCTGAGTATCAAGAGAGTTGCTACTTTTCTTTTTCCAACACCTCTCCTAACTCATCCTTTCCAGATCCAATAACATTAGACGATACTGTGATTCGATCGAAAATTTTGTTTTCACAAATCTCAATTTTTCATTACAATTTCACATTTTTCACACACTTTTCAGTCCTCATTTTTATCCCCTTTCATGAATCTAAACACACCCTTAGCTCGTTGTGAAAATGAACAGTTGAAGTGTCTCACTAACCTTTCACTTCCTCATGAAAAATACAGTGGATATATTGTCTAACCCAGCTCCTGCCTCAATGAACATGATCTCATCGTCTCCACCCCCTTGTTGCCATCGACTTCATCCTCAACTTTGTCTTCGTGTGCTTTCTCACACCCATCCGACATTGGCTCCTCTCTCCACTTACGTGACGGAGTGATCAGCGATTTGATGCAGATGAAGGCGTTTGTTTTAAAAAGTTTAGGGACATGAGAGAAGGAAAAAAAAAACGTGATTATGGGGTTTGGACAAAAAGCTAAAAAAATAACTTGGAAAATATAAGGTAATAAACTGGTGAATTTTTAAATAGACGAGGGTAAATTGCAATTCTTGTGGCAGCACAAGGGGCAAACTACAAATTACCAACGATTCCTCCTATCTTTTTTTTAAATGAATAATTCTCGTCCATGGATTGCTTTTTTTGACTTCTACATCTCTCACTACTCTAAGGAGCCATATGGTGAGTCCTCTATCTTTAGTTACGAGGATCCTTTCAATCTGGCCTCGAAATATTTTCATGCAGTCTCTCTTTCTTGTCTCGACCTCTTAGACCAAATTGTCTCTCTCACTGACATGAATTTTCTTTCCTTTTATTCGTAGAGATCCGGGGTCCTGTATATTCATTTTTTTTAATAGAACAAACGGTAGTTCTCCGCACTTGTTCAACCGGTTAGCCTGAGTTAGTTAGAGCACAATGTTTTTTTCATGATCATCGGCTTGAACACCACTTCACGGACATTTTTTCTCTCCAGAGGTGGTCCCGGTCAGACCCCGGATTAACTCCTCAGAGATTACCAGTGAATCCCGTCGACAGATGAGTTAATTAGCCAAAAAAAAAATATAGCTAAATCTTAGATCCTTGCGTGTCAACTCTCTCATACCCCCCATTAAATCTCCAAATGCCGCTGAACAAATAACAGTGAAGCGAACTCATAAAGAAAGGCTTTGTTTGAGTTTATATTTTTCATTTTTAGTAGTGACGTAGGAACTTGCGTATCATATTTTCCCGTTTACGTGATGACGCAGACAGTGTGTGCCTTTTGAGAATCTCCCAATATTTATGTGCAAAGTTTTGAATTTCAATATGAATGAAGGTTCTTTTTGACAAAAAAAAGGTTACCATGTTGACAAAAAGGCAATTCTCACAGTGACGCAAGAAATTGCATATACATATGTTGTTAGTGAAATTATGATATTTTCCCTATCAGTGGTGACGCAGATAGTGTGGCATTTGAGAATCTTTCGATATTTATGTGCGAACTTTTGAGTTTCAATTTGGATGAAGGTTTTTTTTAAAAAAAAAGGATTATCAAGTGAACAAAAAAGAAAAAAATATATATACTGTGTGAACTTTTGAGTTTCAATTTGGCTGAAGGTTGTTTTTGAAAAAAAGATTATCTGTTGACAGAAAAGAAAAAATATATATACTGTTGAGAGTGGGATTTGAACCCACGCCCTTTCGGACCAGAACCTTAATCTGGCGCCTTAGACCAACTCGGCCATCTCAACAGGTGAGAAATTATTAATTAGACAAGCAACTTATATAATATACAGTAAACGTGTAATTTGCTCTATAAACTGAGAAATTCTAAAACTTCACAATTTTACTTTTGCTTGAACCATGATAATACCGCCTAAGTTTCGCACTGAATATCGACATAACCATTAGCATTGCCAAGAACACAAGATATCTCATTAAACTGCAGCTATATTTAGTTAAAAGGGAAAAGAAAAACTGTACCCACATTTCAGTTTGAAGTGAATGGACCACATTCAGATACATGGATATTTGACTATGGGTAAAAACCACAAGACTCTAAAGAAAGTTTCAGATGCATTTGAAAGAAAGAAAGAAAAAAAGAAATACATTTGACACTGAAAAGAATGTATTTTCCGATAAAATCAGACTGTACAATCTTTGTTGCAATGTACTTCCCCAGGAAATCATAGACGTGGCAGTGGAGAGCTTAAATTTCCACTCTATGCCCCTTCCCAACCATTGAAGACAACTCGCTTCTGTAACATTCCTTCAAATAGAACAAATCATTATCAGTGAAATGATTTGCACTATCCAATTCCACTGAACAAGCATTAGGATATCCATAATCCATCTAGCTAAATTCTATTTGCTCTGCAAGGAAAGACATCAACAATAAACGTTCCGTGAATTCAGTATCATACAGCAAATTATTCTCTCAAAAACACTTTTATTTATCTTATCACAGGAGAAACTATAGATGTGCATGAGACGTCTTATCAAATTAAGCCCTAACTCGTCCTGGCAAAATTTATCTAGAGTATATCTCCTTAGTTCATAGTTTGTTTATTTGTGTGTTCTCATGTGCTTCTTCGTCTCCTCCTACAGTCTAGTATAAATGTTGTTTACAGAGCTACAAATACAGTAATTAGTAATTTAACAGACTGCAGCCAAAGGAGGAAAGGGGTTAAATTATCTAGAACAAAAATAAGATTAAAAAAAGCTTAAGTTTATTACAACACCATGTGGGGTGAGGATAACATCACTTGCAGAAGGATAACAGCAGATATAAAGAGCAAGGATAGTGAATCGAAGAATGGGAACTAGGTTACCACACAATCAGCAGAGGAGGTAGATCACTTGCACCAGAGATAGATCGCTTGCACCAGTGCAATAGAAGGATCAGTAGAAGACCAGATAGCAGTGTAATCAAGAACAGTTAGGCATCAGACACAATGAAGAGCAGTAGAAAGAAGAATCAGATCACCAAAAGATCAGAAGTCCAGGGCAGTACAACACCGGCAGAGTTCAGTTGCAATAGTAGGGGAGATAAAACACAGCATCAATAGTGCAATATAAAGAGCAGAGAGGCATTGGCAACAGAGCAACAAAAGAGTACACAGAGTGCAGCAAGGGCCAAAAACAAGGTCATCCGGAGCTGACAGTGATCGACGATGAGAGGGGAGAGAGCAGAGGTGGTCAGCGAGGTCACTCATAGATGTAGAAGAGGTTGCAGAGGTCAGCGAGGTCACAGATGGATGGATCAAGGATCAACGAGGTCAGGGTTGCGTGGAGAGAAGCGCGGTGAGGTCAGAAGATGGAGGAATGTGGCGAGGGTCTGGGATGAAGAAGCAGTGGAAACAGGGAATTGAGATGAATCTCATGATACATTGATGTATCACGCTGATACTATGTCAATGTGAGAAAGAGATGGCTCGTCCTAAATAACTGTGCCTAGGTTTATTATATAAAGAAAATAGAAAAGGAAAAATAACATATAAGTCCCTAAATAATACTCTGATAGTCAAAACCCATTCTATCTCTCTGTGATTCTTTCAAAATTTTGCTTCATTGGAGATTACTGTACATACGCCTCTACGGTGTGTAGACAAATAATATACTCATGCAGTTTAAAATTTTCATATCTAAAAAAATAGCATGTAAAAGATATCATAAGATTTCATGTGAACCCATTGAAATGGTACATTTCTATCGTCATCATCTAAGCTTCCTCCCATCAAAATAGGGTCAACTATAGAGCTCAAGGATCCATGACAAAGTTTTATGAGTGGTTGTCCACCTGACGTAAACCATCTCATAATTAGGACTGATTTTATTTATTGAGGAAATTAACTCTAATAAAGAAGTAAATAAATGAAACAAATGAAGATCCATTTCCAAGCTAAAGAGAAATAGTAGAGGCCAGTGGGAGATCAGATACCGCAGGCGTCAGAGAAGCAAGCGACTTGAGGAAATTGAGCATCGCCACTTCGATTCTCGCTCGAACTGCAGACAATTCAACCAAAAAATCAAAAAAAAAAAAACCAAGAAAGAAAGAGAGATAATTTGGGTGAAATTGAGAGAGAGAGAGAGAGAGAGAGAGAGAGAGAGCTGATTCTATTGATTTTTTTCTCTCCTTCTCTCTCGCTTTTTATAGGGATGAAGTGGATTCTATTGATTTTTTCTCTCCTTCTCTCTCGCTTTTTATAGGGATGAAGATGATTGCACTTCGCCCGCCAAATTTCCCAGTATCCAGACTTCCACTCTAGAACGACGAGGTGTACTTTTACAATGAAGGACAAAAGGTTTCGTTATTCTGCAAATAAAACGGTTAATTTTGTAGCATTTACATGTATGTACTAGTTGTGCAAAAGCAGCGGCCATTTCATTTTGACGAATAGGGGTATTTGCTAAAAACTTGATTTCAAGACTGATCAAAATGGATAAATAATATATTATTTTTAAAAAGAGAGAAAATGTGTTCAGATTTTTCTCTTAGATCTTTTGCAGTGAAATAACATGAATATATAAAACACATTAATTTAGTTATGATTAATCAAGATATTTTTCAACCTAAATGCAGCAATATCACATGTTCTAGAAATATTTCATACATTTTTTATATTTAAATGAATAGTAAAACATTTTCCTGTCATAAACCAAATATATTAAAAGGCTATGAATCAGATTCAGATCGAATTATGTGGTGTAATTCTAATAAAGAATCAATAAATATCGACACAATTTAAATCTGAAGTCAGTAGGAAAGTATACATGCTGAGCTCCGCTCTCAAGCAAAACTAGAAGTCTGTATCTGACTGTAGCAGCAAAAATGTGATACAACTGAAGCTTTTTCATGCAGCAGAGAGATCCATATCCACAATGTAAAACTAAAACCTAAGACAATGTAAAACTAAAACACAACTAAAGTTTAGCAGATTACATGTAAGTTCTGACATACTATTTGAACTACATAGTGCTTTTTCTTCTCATATGACTTACAATAGATTCATCTCTGAAAAATTGTTGAACATACTGAACTCCGGTCTAGTGTATTATAAAGGTTCCGTTTAGCTGGATAATTGTATTCAACTTGCAGTGTCGCATTATTCCTACTACGACGAAGACACTACATTTGCCTATATCTGAACAGGTTTTGTGGAAGTACCTTAAATCTCTGGTTCAGATGCAGTATTCTTTATTGCAGGCGAAGTAACCAGCGCATGGCCAGTTACAAGTTTTTACGGAAGCTTATAGCAACATACACCCATATTACTTTTAAAAGAGAAGAAAAGAGAAGAACTTCCATTCATGTTACTTGCCCCCAATTCCGCTTACTGGGCTCGTCACTGGGGACTCCACCACCTCATCCTCACTGGACAGAACTCATATATATACTTCTTTGTTAGAGCGAGACAGAAGCATACTAAAATTACCTACATGTACAACATTATAGCCCACAGATTATATAAAGAGGCACACTCATAAGTTCAACTAAGGCTAGAGAAAAACAATAGGCATTCTCCTCCTCAGTAGGACTCTAAAGTGTAAGCCGATATTTGAAGCAGTGAAGAATAACGACGAAAAGGAGGGAAACAAGAGGACACACATGTTCTCATCATCATTAAAGTTACCAAACTACCTAAACAACTGGGGTAGTAGATCCAAATAGATGGATACCTGCAATTAAGGTTGCATAGCCTTGATCCTTAAAAAGACAATTATGAATTATTTAAGGCTTATGACATAGAAATGAAAATTAGGGTTTTTTTAAGACTTATGATGTATCCATGAATTTCTTATTTTTAGAATATTTTCCAAACTTGCACTAGTCTTACGATTTATCACTCAATTTAAATTACTGACTCAAGAAAGATCAGCATTTAACTATACTTCTGACAAGCACAAAGAGGTAGAGAATAAAAAACACCTGCAGTATCATCCCACTGGAATCACACTGGTTTTACCATCAACTTCTAATATTTACAAGGATTCTTTAAAAATGAATTTTCTAACCTAAATATACACCTTAAAACTACACATTTCATCTATAACTTTGGTAGAATACCTTTCATTATCTCATATCAATGCTTTCTGCAAGTAAATAGAACCTAGTATCCTCTTATCTAGATCTATATGTCAGCTGACATAAAGAAGGGCAAACAAACTCAAGTACAAGCAGGTCAAGGGAATATACAGCGAAGGTAGGACTTTGAATTTCAACAAAGGAAAATCGTTCTTAAGCCTGGGGTTGTGGGTGGGTGAGTGGGTGGCGGTGGTGGTGTTGACGGTGGTTTTGAAGGTGCATAAATATATCAATTGAAGTGTCCCTTCATGTGTATGCCTTGGAGCTAATAAGCATTCACATCATCCATTAAAGGTTTTTTAGAGAACCAGGATGATTCAATCAAAGAGAGAACATAAATGGTACCAGCATAAAATCCATAAACAATGATGTATAATTTTAGCTATGATGTGGTTGCATCTGTAGGACACTCCCCCAACCAGTGTCGGACGCAGGTGGGAGCGAGTGGGGGTGGTCGCCCCCACTGAAATTCGCGCATATGTGCAGAAATATGGGGCGGTCGGGTTTGTAAAAAAATTCAGGTCGGATTTTAACCGCCCGCCCGCCTTAAAAAATAACCCTAATGACCCCTCTCTCCCCCTCTCAACACCCCCACCCCCGATCCTCTCTCTGTCTCCCCCAGCATCCCCCACCCACCAATCCTCTCTCCCCCCCTCCAGCGCGGCAGCGCCCCCACCGGCCACCCCACCCCCCGATCCCCCCCCCCAGCGCGGCAGCGCCCCCACCGGCCACCCCACCCCCCGATCCCCTCTCCCCCCTCCCAGCGGTCGATCCTCTCAAACTATTTATTTTTAAAGCTATTGATTTTTAGCAGGTAATTCAAGTCTTTTTTTACAGACTATAAGATGTTTTTTAAGCAAGTAATTCAAACTATAAGATGTTTTTTACAGGCTTACAACTATTAATTTTTAGAGATCACCGGTAGAAAATTTGAGTGGATCTCTACATTTTGAAAATTTGAAGTAATTTAAGTTTTCAGATCATGTTTTTATCATCACCATTCACATATAAAAGTAAAATTGATGAGAAATCACTTATGATGTTTTTTTTGAAGGAAAATGTGATTGAAATTTATGAATTATGACTTAGATTTTGGGTATTAAGATGCGTTAATGGATAAATTTGTCTGCCATTTTCAGTTAGATTTATGAGAAGATTAAGGAGAGTACCCTTTATCTTTTTGGTAATATTGAAACTTGGGATGTGTTATTCAGTTTTATAAATTTTCAATTTTGATTCATGATGTCTCAGCCCCCGCTGAGTGAAAATCCTGCGTACGCCATTGCCCCCAACCAAAAAATGGCGCATCTAGCAAGAATGGACCAACATATAATAGCATATCCATCCGTGCCCAACACATACAAATATCTAAAGCTTATTCACCTCAAAATTATATATAAGATGAAGTATGTTATGTCTTCTTCTAGCAAGAGCTAATTGTTTTGCAAAATTATTTTAGTATTTTATGTTCTTTTGATATAAATAACAACCTAGTGTATATATTTACATGAGTTAAATATGAATATAGCAAAAACCAAACGTATACAGCTATCCATTGTGTCTACATTAATTCCATCGTGTCTACATTACACTGAAATCCCATGACCAACACCCAGTGCATGTTTCTACAAATAATAGAATTCTAGTATTTTACATATAACATCAACAAACTAACCTGATCTAATTTAAATATTGACATATAATGCAAAGGACTGCAAGAGATTATAGATGATCGACCTAATCCAACTAGGAATTCTAAAACTAGATATAGCAAGTAGAGCAAGCTCGGATGATATGGTGACTTAGCCAAATAACCATACAACAAATACTAGAACAATTTTGAGGTCGTACACGGTACCTACAAGATAAGATATCAAACTGTGTATCAGTGAACACAATAAGCCATTCCATAACTCTTTTCATTCTCAAGAAACTGAAAAATGAATTCCATAAATATGTGATTGCACCCAACTCTGTTGTCATAAATGAGTAATGAGTGCAGAACATTACACCTAAAACGAGAACACACTCACTCTTCCTCCCAAAAAAATCCATCTAAACTCACACACATTGCATTTGCCTCGTGATATTTCACAATTATCACCAACAATAATTCCTAACGAGAAACAATTAAGCAGTGGAGTACCTCTGTACACATTGCCACAATCAATCATAGCTACCCGCCGAAAAATGAGAACCACTCTTTCTTCTTGGGCTCCTCCTCCACCATCACAGCCTTCATGCTATCCCTCTCCACCAGCCTCCACGCCGCCTGCTCCAACGCGATCCCCGCCAAGCTCGGTGGCCGGTTCAGCACCAACGGGAGCCCCCTGTTCGTGCTCCTTATCACCTCCGCGTCCTCTGGCTCCACCCCAACAATTCCAGCCCCAACATATCCTGCACATCCAGCACCGACATCATGTCCTCATCCTTAATCAAATCCGTCCTCACTCGATTCACAATCATCTTGATATCGGTGACATCGGGGGTGGTGACGACTATGGCCTCATTGGCGGGAGCAATGGCGGTGATGAACCCGGCGTCGATGCCAGCAGGGCAGTCAATGAGGATAAAGTCGTAAGCTTTGAGGGCGTCGACGATCCAAAGTAGGGTTTTGGTGCCGAAATTGAGGGGGAGCTTGGACCGGGGCTTGGAGATGCAGAGGAGGGAGAACGAGGGGAAGCGCTTGTCGCGGACGAGGGCCTGATCGAGGCGGCAGAGGCCGTTGAGGGCGTCGAAGGCGGTGAAGTTGACGCGGGACTCGAGGCCGAGGAGGAGGTCGAGGTTGCGGAGGCCGAGGTCGACGTCGAGGGCGGCGACCGGGAGGCCAAGGCGGGCGAGGGAGAGGCCGAGGTTGGCGGCGGTGGTGGTCTTTCCGACACCGCCCTTGCCGGAGGTGACGACAACGACGCGGGGGGTGGGGCCCGAGAGGACGGGGCGGCGGTTGTACTGGAGGGAGGAGGCGCGGGGCGAGAGTCGGGTTCGGGTCGTGAGTTTGGGGTTTAGGGTTTTGGATTTTAGGGTTTTGGAGTTGGGGAGAAAAGGGGGTTTTGAGGGAGGAGAGAGGGGGAGGCCATTGGTGGCGAGTAGAGCGGAGAGTTGAGTGGAGGGTTGGGTCGCCATGGCGCGATGCGATTATTTGTATCCGGGCCCGCCCCAGCTGCCATATTGTCATAATGAGTTACTTTTCTTCTTTTCCCCCTGAAGTTTCCAGCATTTGCATTCGAATTGATGCAGCTGTACCTAAATATAAATTGTAGTAAAAGTAATTAGAAAACGAGAGACGTTTTTTTTTTTTCTTTTTCTCTTTTTAATTTTTCTTCATACTTTTTTTAACAGAAGTTATTCCCTTCAGGGGCTATTTGTTTGAACAGAAAGTTGAGGAAAATATGGAATATGATGGGCTCTTGCACTAATTTTCCCCACTTTCTCTTTTTTCTTGTTTGTTTGAGAAAATCCAAGAAACACGAAAATCTGTGCCGAAACGTCAACAATTTTGTATTTGCAGCTTCAACAGAAAATGGGCGAAAAAATGCTTGAAAATTTGACACCCGGCCCACATGTTTTCCTTGAGAAAGCTCGAGAAATCTGAGCTGTCTATGCTTTCAACAGCCAAATACGCTCTTAGCGTTAGCGTCGAGCGAGGCAGCTACAAGTGGTGTTACAGTCAAATTGGCTGCACCTCCAATAAAATAGAGTCGAGTGTACACCATAAATGATCTCCTGCATTGTTCTTTCCATATTGAGTGACCCATGACAAAGTATGATATTCTTTTACATCATGGTATGCAAATAAACATGTTCCAACATACAACATAGGTTTTCATGCCATATGCAGAACCAGAGTCACTTGTTGTGTGGATTTCAGAGATATGTCAGAACAAAGCCACACACATAAGGGGACCAAAGTCCAGAGAATTCTACAATACAACTAGAGATAAAAGTCTGAAATCAGGACAATCTGGCTTAAGTTGCAAGTCATCCAACACACACAAACATTGATCATTATATAGGAGCAAACACAGACAATGAAAATAGTTTCCAACTCCACTTCAGAGAGGACTATTTCATGTATTTCTGCAGAAACTTGCGGTGAAAGTCATTTCTGATGGTGTCGTTGATGAAACGTTTCGGAGCCTTCGTTTCACCACGAGTCTGGTTCTTGAATACAACATCATCATCCCACCTGCAACGTCATAAACAGTACGAGAAAAGAAAGATTATTAGAAATTTAGGTGCAGAATCCAGTCACTAATAAATCGCCCACAAAATTAGTTAAATCGAAAGAACCACCTTCTCTTAACACTGAAGGAAGAAGAATTATTTATGTTAATTAGCGGGTTTCCTCGCATCAGCTCAGCCTCTTTGGCCTTGAGATCTTCTTCCTGTTGTTGGTGTTCCTGTTCACATATTAACAGATAAACTTTCAGTCAAAAGATGGAAGCAAAGTCATAATAATGTAAAGAATTACATGAACCATAATGTTTATGAAAATGAAAGTTCCCTTTATTTTCACTATGTATTCTCCTCTTTCTTCCTGCTCTTCCCATTTTTCATTGGTTGCTGGGGTGGGAGCAACAATGCCCCCAATAGAAGGTGAACAACTGCACACCAAACAAAACCAAAAGTGCATCTAGTAGAAGGCAATAGTGTTTCAGCTCAAACATCTTTAAGTGTTATGGAATATCAATATGGTTCTTTACATTCAGTGTTCAGTACATTGAGGTTCAGAGGTTCTAAAAAACTTTATTGATCAAAACATCAAGCTAGTTACCTCATTAAAATAGTAACAAGATATTACCCCAGACCCAATCAAAAACAATAATGGCAGCAGAAGTCTCTTTTAGGGCTATTACAGTAAACTAATGCACGATAACTAAAATAACTATCGACTATCAACTAGCACAACATCAGTTACTAAACAACATCTCTGTCCTTGAGGCCTTTGATCAAATTATATGACTCAGTGTCCAGTGTACTAACATTACATTATAATTATAAACAACATATTTCAACTACAGAACAACTAAAAAGGGTTGTAAGAAATCTTAAAACAAGAATCAACGTGACATAGGGCCTGTTTGTTTCGTTGCAAAACGTCGCAAGTCGTAAGTCGTAAAATGAGAATGGAAAAAGTGAAGTGTAAATGGAAAAGTATATTGTGTTTTACGGTGTTTGGTTGATAAAGTGAAAGTGTAAATGGTAAAGTATATTGTGTTTTACGGTGTTTGGTTGGTAATGTAAAAGTGTAAGTGGAAAAGTTGACCACAAAATTAACTGTAGCAGTGATTTAAATATTATAAATACTATTAAATTAAATTGTATTAATAAATTTGAGATAAAAAATTAATAATCTTAATATTTTATTTATAACAATAATATTAATAAAATATTAGTATAAATAGTAAAATATTACTAAAATATTAACTAAATAAATAATATAAAATTTAAAAAAAATCTAAAGAACATTAATAAAATTTTAAGAATACTAATAAAATATAAATATTAAAAAATGTCACAACAATAATAAAATATAGTTATAATATTATAATATTAAAAATACTTGAAAATTATTATAATATAAATTTTATTATAATATTATTGTAATATTATAGAAATATAAAATTAATAAAGTAAAATATAATTATAATTTAATAATAAATTATCATTATAGTATTATTATACTGAATTATTATTACAATATTAACATAATAAAATATTAATATAATAATAAAATATATTATGATATTAATAAAGTAATTTTTTATATTAAAAATAAATAATTAAATATATAGTAATTTTATATTAAAGTATAATACTGTTATATTAATAAAATATTAACTCTAAATAAAATAATAAAAATGGAACAAGTATTAATAAAATAATAAAATATTAAATTAAAATAGTAAAATATTAAATATTAAAACAATAAAAAAAGTTAAAGATTAAAAATATAAAATAATTAAATAATTAAATAAAAATTGAACACTATTAAAATATTAAATATTTAATAATATTTAATTATATATTGATTATCAAGTAACTGTTTTGAACTGTAAGTATACTACAAGTGACAGTTACATGACCACAAAATTAACTGTAGCAACTGCAAGTGGGAAAATATGAGTGTAAAAGTGAGATTTACATGACCACAAATTTAACTGTAGCAACTGCAAGTGGGAAAAGAAGAGTTGCAAAAGTGTTTTACATTTTGCATTTTGCAAACGAAACCAAACAACTTTAAATGTAAAGTTGCAAAATTTTTTGCATTTTGCAAACGTTTTGCAACTTACCAAACACGCTCATAGTAAAAAGATCCCGGATGTTGGCATTGACACACACCGACAGAGGTGTGCTCAATTGACAAATCTACTTTAGTCAATCCCTACGCAGTAGAAGACATAACTATGCACACACTAGGCATTTTGACATAGTATAAGATTTTATATATGTACTGACTATAAAGTTTATTCGGTTGTCAGTGGAATAGAGTAGGAAGGTGTAAATCATGACAGGATCAGTGACCTGCTGTTTTCATCAGTTCCAATAGGAAAAAAAATTAGCCCTTCTGAACTTTACAACAAAATTGGACTACATCAATGAAAACCATAGCGTTGAACTTCCTTTCTTAAAAGTTTGTGTGATTAAGTTATACTATACTATCCAGCATTTCTGATGTAATACCAACCTGGATCGCAATCACCTTCAAATCGTAACCAAAATTTAAATTGAGAATAAGATAAGATTTTGGGTTTCCACCCCTTACGCGGGCTTCTCACCCAGAAACTCGAGAGCAAGTAAACTCAAGAATTAAGCCAGATAATTTGAGGAAATTTTAATCATTCAATTATTGTCCCATACAATAGTTTAGGGGGCCTTATATAGGCTTTACAAAAGAGGACTACTAGGAAATAACCGATGTGGTACTAAACGCCCACAAAGGAACACAAATAAAGCTAAAACATCTACTACAAATAAAGCTGAAACAAAATACAAAATCCTCTAAATAAGCTAAGGCATGAAAAGATAAATGGGAACTGCGTGATGTCCTCATCAATTCCCTCGGGGTGGGAGAAACTCGACCCTGTCGAGTGAGGACGCTCCTCACGAAGCATCTCAATCGGGCCAAGGTGGTGGTCGTGGCAGCAGCATGGGTACATCATGTCGAGACCATGGTGGCGGAGGAGGAGCTGGTCTCCATGACGGATCGGTTGTGGAAGATAGCAGCACGATCAAGGCACAGAGAGTAGAGCAAGGCGCATCATCCCGGTTGAAGACGGAGCTGATACCAGGATCCCACGGGCTATCCAACTCGTAAGTAATGTACGCAATCCTCTTCAGAGTCATTTTGAAATCTTTACGCCAAGCGTGCAACTTTCTCGTGGCCTCAGAGTGACTCGCAACCATTACCCTATTATCAACTGTAAATTCCTGCAAAATACTACATGGGTATGCAGCAAATTTGTAGGTGTTATTGCAAATTGCTATCAGCCTAGTGATATCATCAATATATGCAACAGGCAGATGCAAAGCAGTAGGTATTCTAAGCATAACTCCTAACGATGGGAGAATGAGAGACATAATATGCCTAGAAGGACACACATCTAACGATGGAGGTACACGGGACTCGGACACAAACTCTAAACAACCCGAAAAAGAAGTATTAGAAACCATTTGCTGGACCTTGGCAAGAAATTCAGGTGACTCCCTAAAAGATGAATTGATAGGAATAACCATAAAACTAGGTTCAACACAAGGAGACTCGAATGGCTGACTAGGCACAGTGGGTATATTAGGCTCAACTATCTCGTCCACGTCATCATTATCATTATCAGAAGACATGTGGATTTCATCAATAATCTGTGTCAGAATCAACTGCTATGTCTTCAATTATATTAATAGTCTTAGAAGAAACTTGGACATCCTCAACAGCCTTCGAGTCGTCAACTTCATTAGTGGACACAGTTCTAACATGTTGACTCTCCGAGGGGCACTGATAATCATAATGTCCATATCCCTTACATTTAGAACATCTGACCTTGGCATTGACTAGCGTTTTGAAAGTCAAGTCCAATCTTAATGCAACATCAAAGGCATCTTCAACAGTGTCTAAGTCATAGGGCCAGTAATCATAGCACGTTTTATTTTAGATCGTAAACCCAAACAAATCTAGTTACAGTCTCAGAAGGGTGCTCTCTCACTTCACTACGATGGGTTACGTCTTTAAATATGACAATGTACTCATAAACGGACATATGACCCTGATGGAGATTGTGTAGCTGGTCTAAGTGGGGGTCCCTATACCGCTGCCTAGTCATGATAGCTCAAGCAAACAAGCAGATGCAGTGAAGAGCCCTAGAGTCAATTAAACTAAATGTATGCACTAAACAAAAAAAATACCCTAAAGTGTAAGTTTTAAATGTAAAGAAAATGCATTCCTAAAATGATGAAAAGATGCAACCACTAGATCGAAACAAATAGCATTTCAACCAACAAATTATAGCAATCCATATAGTAGTTGCAAGTCATCTAACAGTTAACGAATCAGGTCAAGTTATGATATCACCTGAGGGGAAGTCGTTCACGCCCAAACGCAAAAATTCTCGAAGATTCTTCAGAGAAATACTCACACTGAGGAGTTGAGATCGCCCACAAGACTCTTGGACAGCGGTGATAAGAAGTGGAAGCTGGATGCCTCGAGAATGGCGCAAACCGGGCCCGAATCGGGACAAAAACAAGCTCTGAACTGTGGTGCACTGATCTGCTGAGTTGAATCTGGCAGACGACCAAAGCTTGAACCTGAACGAGACTGCTGTAGGCGCGTAGTAATGGTCGTCACGAATCCACTGCTTCGAAAACGGCTCGATTTGGACTTGAAACGAGCTCTGAACGGCCGTCGGAAGTGCTGCTGCGTTTCTGGACTGAGTTAGAATAACCTGAACTGAGTTAACTCAGTGGGGTAACTCAGTGATTATGTCAGCGATGACGTCAGCGAGCCCCTGTTGAATCCGGGTTGCGGGCGAATGGGTTTAGCCTCGCTGGGACCCGATTATCCAAAATCCAAACACAATCGGGGCGGTCGGGTATTGACTAAGACCCGGTTGCCCACACCCGAACCCACTTGGGTTTATAAAACGAGTATGGATGAAATTTCACCCAACACCCAACTTCTTCGCCTCCTTCGCTCTCGCAGCTAGGGCAGAACGGAAGTGGCGACGGCGTCGGAGCTGTGGACGGTGATGGGAGCCCGGCGAGGTCGCGGTGGAATCAACGACGGAGATCATTGGACTCCGTTCACACTCACCCGATCACCTCTTTTCTTCTCTTTGCTGTCGGCTAGGGCAAGGCTGGAGCGGCAACGACGGCAGGTGAAGGCGCGATGAGGTGTCAGAGATGAAGGAAGCGGCGAGCTGCTCCGGTCATGGAGGGATCCCTTCCGTTGGTGATGCTGGCGACGGAGGAAGGTATGGAGCCCTTGATTGAGGCTCAGAGGGGGAGATCCGGCGACGCTGGAGATCGGAGGAAGGCGGCGAAGGCCGGATCAATTATGGCGGCGGCGAAAGGCTTTGGAGGCCTCGATCGTAGTGTTGCAGGAGCTATCGTGTGAGGAAAGGCCCGGTGTGGCCTGGGTGTCGCCAGTAAGGTCGGTGAGGATGAGGGAGCACTGGGAGCTCCGACGAGTCTAAGGGAGCGTCAAGAAGTTCTGATGAAGGTCGTGATGCTTCAACGAGGTCCTTTCGACCTCCAATCGTGAGTTTCAAGGGTGACGGTGGAATCCAACAGAGGAAGAGGCGGCGTGAGCGATGCTTCGTCGATCTGAACTGATCTGAGGATAATCTGGATCTGGATCTGAATTAGTTGTTGGATTATAATACTGTTGCTGGTGGCGGAGAGTCTGGATGTGGAGGCCGTGGCGGAGGGAGAGGGCAGCGGCGAAACCCTAGGGCGGTCGTGTCTTGCTGGTGGCGGCGGAGATGATGATGCAGAGGTGGTGGACTGAGGAGGGCGGAGCCCTAGTTTTAGGGTTTCAAGGTGTGCGGAGAGGATAGAGATGATGAACAGTGCAGAATTGTATTTTTTTTTGAATTTTCAGAAAAGAAGATGAACAGTATGGCCTAGAATTTTTTAGGGATTTTCGAGGGGATTTTTTTTTGAATGGATCTAAATCTGGGGCTGATGTAGATCTAGGGTTTGGAGACTGGAAGAAAAGTTTGGAAAAGGAAAATTTTGAAGGGAATTGAAAACCAGGGCTCTGATACCAAAATGATGTAATACCAACCTGGATCGCAATCACCTTCAAATCGTAACCAAAATTTAAATTGAGAATAAGATAAGATTTTGGGTTTCCACCCCTTACGCGAGCTTCTCACCCAGAAACTCGAGAGCAAGTAAACTCAAGAATTAAGCCAGATAATTTGAGGAAATTTTAATCATTCAATTATTGTCCCATACAATAGTTTAGGGGGCCTTATATAGGCTTTACAAAAGAGGACTACTAGGAAATAACCGATGTGGTACTAAACGCCCACAAAGGAACACAAATAAAGCTAAAACATCTACTACAAATAAAGCTGAAACAAAATACAAAATCCTCTAAATAAGCTAAGGCATGAAAAGATAAATGGGAACTGCGTGATGTCCTCATCAATTTCTGGTTGAATCTCTATCTCTAATATGTATTTGAAATAAAATGTGGAAAGGGAGATGATATAAAAATTTTAAAGAAAATGATGCATTCATGAATAACTACTGACTTATACCTTCCGAAGCTTCTCCTCAGCTCGCTCCTTTTTAATCCGTTCAAGTTCAGCCAGTAGAGCTTCAGTGTCATCTTCGTCGTCGTCGTCGTCATCACTGCCGACAAAAGGTTGAAGTCAATACAAAGCAAAAACACATCACCATCTGATTCAAAACTTACATAAAAAGATAACTAAATTGAGAATTCAGAAGAACTAGATACAGAATTGGAGTCAACACAAAGCAAAACACACTGATACCTGATACAAATTTACATTAAAAATTTACTAAATAGAGAACATCAGAAGAATTAGATGGTTAAGATGTAATACAACATGTCATCACCACCAACATAATCCAAACTTTTTGTGATAGTTTAACAAATAGAACAGACGAAGCCAGTACCCAATTAAGCAATGAATGATGCTTCTGATATGTAGCCTCAGATGCATCTCCAGACTTATAAAACTCATTATTTGCATGGACAGATGAAGGCACAGAGATGAATAGAAGTTACTATAACTTATTTTCAGATAAGCGAATGATAAAAGACGTAAAAGATTTTGGGAACAAAAGAAGTACTACTATAGTTAGTTTTATCACCAGGAAACACATAATGGAATGCCTCAGAAACATCAAGCTGCTATCTGCCAATAGTTGTGGCTCACTGGCTCCTGGCAGATTGATCTTTTCAGCAATATCAAGTGGCGAGAAGGTTTTGTTTTGAGAAATAGATATATTGCAGGTAAAGTTGCGAAAATCAGACAAGAAACTCAAGCTTCAGGCAGTATCAGTGAGGTTAAAATAAAGTAAAATAAAAAATCCGAAAAAAGAAATCTTTGTCTGATGATCTTTATGAGTCTTGCAAACCCAATCACGCTTCATAAAGATGACCAAAAATCAAGATTCACATAAAAAATTTATGCAAATACTAATTACCACATAAAGCTGATGTTGCTGCTGCTGCCTTTGCCAGAAAAATTTCAACATACCAGGTAGGACACAACAAAAAAACATATTACTTTGTAAAAGTTTTTTGGTATTATGAAAGCATAGTGTCAACATATGACACATTAATTTCCTCGAGGTCATAGCTAGTAGTCACCCACTTGAAATGTCAGGACCTGTCCTCATAATACATACACACGTGCCATTAGCATCCTTGGGTAACATACTGTTCCAACCAAGGGGCAATGCTCCACGGTGAAGAGGGTATGACAATAAATGGTAAGGACCAGTGATCTAAGGAGTGTAAAAGACGAATAGTAATCTCATTCCACCTCCTAGTGGAGTTAAAAGCACCTTTTTCCTGTGGTAAAACCGTAAAAGGCCACTAAATGGGTGCAATTACCCACTCCTGCAGTTGAGTGGTAGCCCATAGATGTTCCCCAACTCACACGAGGTAAGGGGGTAATACTCATATGGAAAATCAAACTATCTAGCATACATCATGCAGAAGAAAATATGTTCACTTGTATAAATAGATAAGAAATTATAAACTAATCATCAACACTCGAGAATTCAATCTTAATTCTGTCAAGTATCTGAACCAACCTGTCATCATCACTTTTAACATCCACATCGGAATCATCAGCATCCACATTCCGTGGAATAATCCGGTCTTCCACCTCTCTCTTTGCCCCTGCAGAATGCAGTGAACAGTAAATATCATGATGCAATAATACTTTGTGCAAAAACAAATAAGGAAAATGTAATAAGAAATTAAAGTTTATTCTGTGAGTCACAGAAATACTATTTACCGTCTAAAAGAAGGTGCTCTGTACTTGACCCTTTCCTGCGATCTCTATCTTCTGCTACCACAATCAGGGACAAATTAGTTTGACATACAACTAAAGCAAGAGATGGTCCTTTAAGTTCTTTTATATTAAAAAAAATGAATACAAGGGGGCACTGAAGAAAATCCAGAAGGCTAACAAGAGTAAACAAGAGTTATTATAAGATAATTCTTGTTAATTATCACCAAACAGCCTAAACTGGCCATGAGTTAGCATGTAATCATGGCACTGGGGCTTACCCTGAAACCATGAAGAACCACATTGAAAACCACCACTCACTCCCTAGATCTAGAGTTATCATTTTAGCCTAAAGCTTAAATTAATAACTCTCCACAATCCCAAACAAAATCATAAAGGACTGAGGAGATTATGAAATCCACCAAAGAAGCCCCAACTTGAGATCAAAGCATGTAAATTAATGTTAGTACTCGAGAAAGAAAGGAGCACTTGAGGAAAACTATAGTGCTCTCTCATGTTCTATATAGTCATACAAGACTGAGGATTCTGAACAGGAATAAACTTCAAAAAGAAGCCCAAACAGATTGCTCAAAGATAAAACTTTGTGATAGAAAGCAAGAGGGAGAAGGCAGTCGAGAAGATCTCCAGTACTGCCCAATATTCCATAATATTAAAAAGGACTGAATAGGAAAACAAGAACACAAACGGGCCAGATAAAAGATCAAAAAATGGAACTTAAATTGAAATTATCATAAAAAATAGAGAGACCCCTAAAAGTTTCCATCCTTTCCTTGGGACTCTGACTTCTACAACAGTAATGAGAGTTCAGAGACAATTTTATCAATAAAGACCTCTATCTTCTTCAGCCACAGACAGCAAATTCCAACAGACAAGCATATATCAGAAAAACACCAGTAAAAGTTAAATGTGGAAAGTTTAAAGTGGAACAACTAAACAAAAGAATAAAATGTACCCGGAAACTTTCAAATACCTGAATAGGGCTTGTCCTTCGAGTAAAAATGCCTCCGCTCACGTTCTTCCAATTCCTCCCGAAGGTTCCTCTTATGCAACTCCTCCTGGGTATCTTGCCCTTCTCTCCTGAAATTATAAGGGTACCATTTTAATGTACATATTGAATAAACCATGCTTCCACTAGCAAGAATAGCAAGTCTAATAGGGAAGGTTATAAATTTCTAATTATTCAACCAAAATTGAGAATTAGGGTGTGGAACAGCAATATTCAATAAAGCTCGAAATTTGATAAAATGAGCGCCCAAAGGTGGGTATTCTGTTGAAGGTAGTTAACAACCCTATATCAATTGAGTTCAACCATTTGTAATTCAACTAAGAATCCAGATGGTTACTAGTAAATGAAAATTCAGGTGTTCTGAGAATTTGTGAGGTAGAGGGACACAGAGTTACAAATCCAACTCATGCTACTCGGTTATTTTGTACTTGAGATATTCATTTCATTGAATGTTAATTCTTGATTATTCTTGATTTTTTATAGGATGTATTTGTTATGTCAACTTCGCTATTTGATATGCTGCCCATGAGAAAATCCCGAGAATGGAGCTCATACATCTCATGAGCAATTTCCATTCAGTAGAAAACTTCAAATTGCAAAACAAGCATACCTAGAAATCTACATAGAAAACTAGGTCAGTTCAGAATATCTTGGATTACAAATTACAATTAACCAATAGCCTCCAATTGATGAGTCAAGCTACCACAATAATGTAACCTAGAGTTTCTAGATTGCAAGTATAGAGGTTTTAGGGTTGTCTAATTGGTGTACTGATTGATAGAAGACAAAACAAAAAAGAGGTAGATTTTTTTTTTTTTTTTTGGGGGGGGGGGGGGGGGGGGGGGTTGAGGGGCTAAAAGTAGAATAGGGTTTTGCTTCCTTCTTGTTTTGAGTCTCTCCTGGAACCAACTAAAGGATCTTGGCCATGGGAACATCACATAACCCTTGAATTCTTTATTTTCTACATCAACAACCCTTGATATATCTTTTAGGTCCCTTGATTTAAACCAGTTTCTCGAAAATCAAGAAAAACAATGAGATACATCATACTTTTCTTGTTGGAACACTTACAAAGTTATTAATCAGATTTGGCTTGAAAATTATAAGACTATCATGTGATATTTATTTGTTGCTGGTTATTACCTACAAATCTCTAAGTTGTAACTGCTGGTTTAGTTTTGAAATGAATGTTGGAAGTTGGTTGAACTGAACAATCTCCTATTTGCTTAGTTCTCTGCATGCATCATTACCTCTTGTCTTGGTTCTACATACATAAAGCTATGGTGCATTAATTTTGTGATAGGTTACCTTCCTACTTGGTGTTCTTTCAACATAAATAGTATCACAGACTTCAATTTAAATGGGACAAATTGCACGAGACAGACTTGCAGTTTACCCTGAGTAGAGCTTATACCCCCTAAAGTTTGTTATTAGCACTAGATACCCCTAAGAAGTTAACACCGTTAATATTTTAATATTAACTTTTAAAAATGCCTTTTTAACACTTCAATGGAATTATTTGCAACTCTCTCTCCTTTTTTTTCTTTCATCATCTCCATCTCCTTTTCTCTCTTTCCTCATCTCCCATCTCCTTTTCTCTCTCTCTCATCTCTCCCCTTTCTTTCTTTTTCTCTCCTCTTTCCTTAATAGATAGGTAAGCAAAGAAGAAAGAATGGGCGAGTAAAAAAAGGAGGAAAAAATAAGAAATGAAAGAAAGCAATGAGAGAGAAAAAGGGGGTGAGAGAATAGAGATGACACAAAGATAACAGTGGAAAAACAATACTAAGGGAGGAGCGAGATAAAAATGAGAGAGGAGAGAGATAGTAGAGAGGGAGAAGGTAAAGTGAGAAGAGATTTAAGCAAGAGACAAGGGGGAGAGAGCAATGGATGGGAGCGACGACTGGGGAAGTGAGAAAAGCAAGTAAAAGGAAGATGAAAAAGTGAACACAGATAGATGAGAATGAGAGAGAGGAGAGAAAGAGAAGGGCATTTTCATTGAAATTCCTAGATTCAAACGAGAAGGGGATTTTTGGAAGCTAATATTAAGGTTTAAGGGTGTTAACTTTCCACGGGTGTCTGTAGCTAATAACAAATTTTAAAGGGTATAAGTTCACTCAAGTTAAACAACATAAGTGCTTTGTGCAATTTACCAATTCAAATATGATCAACTGAATTTTGTGTTTACAAAGACATATGGGCATGTTCTAATTCTTTAACCAAAGCAACAGCAACCTCTCCGGATTTTTTTTCCTAGTATAACTCTCTGAATTTTGGTGTGCAAAACAAGATCTCCATCGTCACAAACTTTGAACAAAATCTTGGGTTAAAGGCGCATCACCTTGTTTCCAACAGCACAAAACCTCTCCTCCATAGACTCTGTTTACTTATCAAACTTGATAAATTGAATACCTTAGAAAGTGGAAACAATGCAGAGCTCTTTTTAAACCTTCTGACGCTCTAAACTAGGTTAACTTATCAAAAAATTCATTTTCCTTATTTTTTTTTTCTTTTTTTGAGAGATGAACCTTTAATTAAGCTCTCTAGTTGCTAATCGAAAATTTGATAAATCAAACATGAAACTAACAATAAAAAAGCATAGTTTTTAATTATTTTTATTATTTTTTAACTGAAATCTAGAGTTACGGTTTCGCAGCCTAATTTCCACCGATCATAAAACCACCAATCCTACCCAAGTCAAAAACTTGATAAATGGAAGCAAAATTAGGGCTAGGGTTGGAGTTTTCCAGATCTTCTTTCCACCAACCACAAAATTCCCAATAGAAGGTCAATTTTGAGGAACTTGAACCACTAAATTCAACCAACACACGACCAAAATTAAGGTAGGGTTGGGTTTTTGTGTGAGACGAACCTGGGCTTCAGAGTAGTATGGGATGCGATGTCTCTCGACGAGTACTTCTGCGACGGGCCAAAGATTCGAGTGCCGCCCTGCTCCTGCCCGCCCTTCGCCGGCGCCCACGTCGGCCGAGCCGCCGTCGTCATCTCTCAAGATGGTTCGTGACTACTATTTCTTCTTCTCTAACTCTAAGATTGTCGCTTCGAGAGAAGAAATTAGAGGCGGGGAGCGCGAGGTTTTTCGGCTCGCAATCGAAACCAAATGCCCAACTCGAGAGATCGAGAGGGTGAGAGAGGCCTCGATTCTGGACGCGTAATTTTAATTTATTTTTTATAACCTCCTGTCATCTAGGCTTTTGGGCTTAGAACTAGAAGTCGGCTTGGCCCAATTCTTTAAATTAAGGATGTTAAACTTTTGGGCTTAGAACTAGAAGTCGGCTTGGCCCAATTCTTTAAATTAAGGATGTTAAAATATTGGGCTTAGAACTAGAAGTCGGCTTGGCCCAATTCTTAAATTAAGGAAGTTAAACTTAAGTCCCGAACCGAACTACTTGGGCTTTGGGCCAGCCCAGTCAGGTAGCCTCAGTCATGCCTACTTCAAGTACTAAAATTAAGTTGGGTTAATTTCATTTTAGGCTTATTTTATTTTTATATGCTCATCTGATTTTTTTTCCTTCTAATTTAGAATATAAGCCTTGCCTAAGGCAAGCAGATTTGAACCCCAGACTTTTTGCACACTGCAAAGAAGTTTTATTATTATACTACAGTGACACTTGCAATTGTCATCTAATTTGAAGTAAACATACCAAACGACATGATACTAGTTTAAAAAGTGTATTACTAAAAGATGACAATGGGTCATGGCCGGTCCGGGAGATTCAAACTCGACTTGATCAAAAAATGTAAGGATTGGGGTCTTATTTTAGGCCCGTTTTATTTTAGGATCGGGACAGGGGCCTCAACTAGGCCCGACGGCCCGACCCCGGGGCTAACCTTATGAAGGTCCATTTAAGACTTTACTAATATATATTACTATTCGCGACTATTAGCATTATTTTATGATTTTTCAATTTTCAAAATCAAAGCAAAGATTCGTAATCGCAATCTTAGAAAACATAGTTTGAGACAAATAAGCAAGGGGAAAAAAACGAATGTTCTCTTTTTTTCCTTTAGTTTTTTTAATAGTATTAGAACTTAGACGAAGGCCTAGTTGCAATATTTCCTTTATCAATTATTAAGAGAACGACATTTGAAACTGATTTTATGACGGAGTATGTCGTCACGTGGTGGTATCGTGCTTCGGAGCTATTTCTTAATTGTTCAGAATAAATCGATGTCATTTATTTATTTTTATTAAGAAATCATTGCACGTCGAGAATCAACTGGAGACTGTTAGGGAGCAAACTCAGGAATTGTATTAATAAATTTGAGATAAAATATTAATAATTTTAATATTTTAATTATAACAATAATTAAATATTAGTAAAATTAATAAAATATTACTAAAAATTAACTAAATAAATAATTATAAAATTTTAAGAAAATCTAAAGAACATTAATAAAATTTTAAGGATACTAATAAAACATAAAATATAAAAAATCTTAAGAAAAATAATAAAATATAGTTATAATATTATAATATTATAAAATACTTAAGATTATTATAATATTAAATTTTATTATAATAATAGTGTAATATTGTAAAAATATAAAATAACAAAGTAAAATATAATTATAAATTTAATAATAACATATTATTATGATTTATTATAATGAATTATTACAATACATAATAAAATATTAATATATTTTAAAGTATATTATAATATAATAAAGTAATTATTTATATTAAAAAAATTAATTAAATATATAATAATTTTATATTAAAGCATATTATTGTTATATTAATAACATATTAAATCTAAATAAAAATTAAAAAATTGGTGTAAATATTAATAAAATAATAAAGTATTAAATTAAAATATAAATTAAAATATTAAAATAAAATAATAAAATATTAAATATTAAAACAATATTAAAAATAATAAAAAACTAAAAATACAAATATAAAATAATTAGGTAAGAAATTAAACACTATTAAAAATATTAAATATATTAAATATTTAATAATATTAAATTATATATGATTATCAAGTAACTGCTTTGGGACTGCGAGTGTATTACAAGTGGAATTTACATGACCACAAAATTAACTGTAGCAGTTGCAAGTGGGAAAATTTGAATGTAAAAGTAAGATTTATATGACACAAATTTAACTGTAGCAACTGCAAGTGGGAAATGAGAGTTGTATTTTGCAAGATGTTTGCAACGAAACAAACAGCGGAAAATGAAAAAGAAATTTTACGACTTGCGATTTTACGACCTTTTGCAGGAAAACAAACGGGCCCTCAGTGAAATTGTAACCCAACAAACTTATTTCCATGAAAAGATTGTGTGCATCAGTTGAGACTGATACCGAGGTACAACTTTTGAGATCTTTCAGTGATCACATAGAAGTACTTCAATCTTTTGGTGTACGATTTAGCATGATTTTTTTTTTTCCTGTTATATTTTTTGTACTTGATTCTAATATGACATCTTCTCGTTAACGTTAGACTTTGAAAATGTACACATTATTTTTCTCTTAAAAATTTGTCAAAAAAAAAAAAAAAAACTAAGAATGAATGCTTTGGAGGATTCTTATTATACGCTCGTAAGAAACAATTTGTCTAACAAGATAGGTATTAACGGGAAAAAAAAGGTGTCATTTCGACTAACTCTAATTTGACTTGTATTATTATATTTAAGGAAAAAAAGGAGAGAATAAAACAAGAGAGGTTACAGACAGACTGTTATGATTCAAGGAAGCGGACGGAAGTGAGAAGTGTCATTTTCCAATTTCGCTGTTCATTCAAACACAGAAAAAAAAATGAAAAAAAATTTCCTTTTTTCTTTTTCTTTTTATGCGACCGTTTTCCCACTTTAAGATGTTAAAGTTAATTTTTTGTGGTCATATAAATCTCAATTGCAATAATTATAACTCAAAACAATTTAATTTGGTGGTCATGTAAATCTTACTGCATTTCAATAACAGTAAAATTTTTTCATAATTAATTTTATTTTAATATTATTTTAGGATCAACTTTGTGGTCAACCTTTCCACTTTCACTTCCACATTACCAACCAAACGCCTGAAAAAAACATTACATTTTTTCAATTATACTTCCCAACTACCATCCAAATACCGAAAAAGAAACACAAATTCTCATTTTTCTAAAAAAAAAAAAAAAAAATCCTACTTTCCACTTCCCTACTTTCAGGCATACAAACAGCCCCAGCGAACTATATCAGAAAACAAAAAGTAACAATAAACAGAAACAAGAGACCTAGGCCTCCTCCGAGACTTTCTTCCACTTGATCTACATCATGCTTTCATCAAAGTTCAACACACCATTGCTTCTAGAAAATTGCACGTGCCACTGACCACAATTGCCATTGACCACAAGGCCTCTAGTTTCAGAACAAATTGCCCGGCTGCGACAAATTTAGCTGAGCGTCGTCGTCGTCGTCGTCGTCGTCGTCGTCTAAGCCTTTCGCTATTTGGAAATTGAGAACGCGTCTCAAAGTTGAGAAACCCCCACGGAGAATGATCAAAGACTGACATAGTGGCCTGATGCCTTTAAAACATTTACAAAATAGCCTACAAATACAGTCAGAAACTTCAAAAAATACCGGCGTCCAGGCTGAGATTCTAATGGTGCATGTTGTTTGGCCGTGACATTGCATTGGTTAAAAGGATTTGAAGGAAGTTGGATGAAATGGAATTATATGAAATGTGATACAAGAAACGAGAGTCCAAGTCACATCTATGGCCAACAACTATCAAAGGTCACCATTTTTGTCACACAGCATCAATAATCATGAATGGTAAGATTGAAGAGGATGAACATGATGTTCGAGTAAACAAGTGCTTTTGAAGTACAACGTCGCTATATAGAATATTAGGCAGTTGAGAAACATGATGCCCAGAAAGTGAGTGTGGCCAAAATGAAAAGATAATGATGGACGAGCAACAAGATGATGGTACTCATAGTAAGTTCAAAAGGTAGCTTCAGTTGAGGATAAAACAAACAAAAGAAAGCTAAGTCCCAGAAACATGAAAGAAAATCTTCAAATCATTTTTCTGTAAAGGTTTTTCCATTGATTGTCATAAAACATAACTCAAGATATTATGCAAAAATCAAACCGAATAACAAAACACTCTTGTCCAGAAAAATTGTAGCACTTCAAACATCTTGGGACACCAATCTATAATAAGAGGATTAAATATAAAATGACCAAAAACATAATACACACCACACCAGAATGGCTATACACAAGTCTATACGAAGTGTGTCTAAAACTCCTTGTAGAAGTTGACTGCATCATCCATATTGCTGCCTCCAGCATCCTATTGATGACAAAAGTTGCTGCTCCCGGGCCAGAATCTTCGGCAATTTGCAGTGATGCGACAGCCTGGGCTGCCATGAGCCCTGCAGAGATCTCTGCTCCTTGACAAGCCTCCTCACAGAAAGCCTCCTCACAGAATGGTGATTGGAGATCTCTTACATGTACTCCTCGTGGCAATGACTGTCCAATCTCCCATTCATTCCACTTATTGCCAGACTTGTATGCACCAGCTGACAATCGCAATCCTTCGAGAGAATACTCTGCAAAGTTCTGATAACCCATGAAGAGTCCAATATTTCCGCAATGATCCAAGGGTTATACCTGTTATTGTTATTCAGCATGAAATGGTGAGATTCCTCTGCATCTTCCCCAAGAAGGACATGTAGAGCAACAGCCTCAGCTATTGCAGCACCTTCCTCATCTAGCCGTTGCTGTTCTTCTTTCTTCTTCTGCTTTTTTTCTCCAGTTCAGACCGTATGGCTGCGGAAGTTGCCAGTGCTTTCTCTAAGCGTCTCCTTTTCTTCTCAGCCTGCTTCTGGCGATCAAGTTCATCCTGGGCCTGCTTCTTCTTCCCCTTCTTCAGCAATGGGACCGCTTGACTGCAACCCACTTTCTCCATGACAGTTCTTTTTCCCCTGCCCTTTCAAATTACTGACCTCAACTTAATTATTCAACCTGTCTACTATGGAAAGAAACCGACTTCTAAAGCCATTTTAAGTTTCAAAACTAAACCCTCTAAAGCTAGCAATCTCTTCTTGAACAGAAAAATAAATACTTCAACAGCTATTGCAGAAGACCTACACCCATTCAGGTCTGAAGGAGTATCTCATTTACGAACAATGCAGTCCCAAAAAGAAACAACAGGAGAGAGCAGGAGAGAGAAATTAAAAGCTTTGATCGATGCATCTCTTACGAGTTTCTTCCCAGAGTTTTCACAGCCCAAGCCCATGCTAGTATTAGAAACACCACAGCAGATAGACCAGAATCGTAAAGTATCTTCACAAGATTCAAAATGCTCAGTGGAAGCTTTACATGGCCTGTTGAAAAGGGGGAAAATGACTACAATCAAAATCTCTTAACATACATAATACCCTTCATAAGGGGAAACAACATCTAAACAGTAAGAACGCTAAGTGTATGAAAAGAGGTCATTTTTAAATCATGGGTGGACCCAAGAGAACAGAACAAGCATAGGTCACTTCTTCATATCCAGCCAAACATAAAAAGTGAGGCCTAAGCACAGCACAACAAAAATTATATGTTGCCTCACCAATCAATGGTTTGATACAGAACATCTTCCACTGCACATCAACCTAGGCTAGGCAATTACAAATGCAATATATTAGAAGAAATTAAAGGATATTAGAGCTTCTTTCTATTTGCTAATGCTAGGATCCCTACAGATTACACCAATTAAATCTTTTCATTATTTGCTTTTTGTAATATTTGACTAAGATTTTTTTTTTAAATAATTCAAGTTGTTTAGCAACATGCCTATATTCAAATTTAAATTTCATCGTAACCTAGCTCATTCCACATGTTTTATCTGATTAACCTAACCATGTATTGCTTGAAAGCCCGCATCATTTAGAGAATCACAATCAATTTTGAGATATGATGAAATAAAGGAAACGATATACAAAAACAAAAATAGACTGTTTCCATTTCTTGATTCTTAATTTTGGTTCCACTATCACAAATAATTTGAATTCTGAAGCAAACGCCTGAGGGTCTAGAACTGGGGTTTCAAGTTGAAGAAACAACATCTCTCCAATATGAAGGCAGCACTCATTCCAGATCTTGTGGCAGCCTCCTGCGTTAGGTGCCTTGTTTTACCCAAATATGTGGGCTAAGGATAAACATGTTTGTGTGTCTTTATTTGGTCATTAATTTTGGTGACAATCCCACCACCCTTCTTCTCTCTTCTTCTTTTCTAGTTAAGGCTCTCATCATTATTGAATCAAAGACATCTAGAACCATGTTACCCTTTCAATAATGTTCAAAGTTTGTCATGACAGTCAGTACCAGGGATAAGGCGCTAACCATCAGATATGTGTTTTTAAGTCCTGAAAAGGTAATGGCTTGCATGATATCCTACAAGTACTCTCAGATGCAAACATATAAAAGCATTCCCAGAGGATTAGTACCAATCTAGGTAATGAACAATATAAAATAGATAAGCCTTCATTTGACCCCCCATCCACAAAACAGGCTAAAATGTAGAAGTGAGAAAGATCATCCAGCCTTTCCACCTCATTGCTCATCTTTTCTACTTGACAAAATGAAAGATCAAACAAATTAATCCAACAAATAAACTAAAAGGTCTCATCATTATTGAATGAATGATATCTAGAGCCTCTTTAACCCTGTCAAATAATGTATAGCAGTTAGTCGGCCGTCAGTAATTGGGGCTGAAGGCTCTAAGCCACCACGTAGTTTTCTTTATAAGTCCTAAAAAGATAATGATTTACATGCATAAGCCTTACAAGCCCAGACAGTTAAACATTCATATAAGAACATGTCAAAAGTTTAAATAGGTAGAGTCATGAACAATACGAAAGATGACTTGCCATAATAATATATAAGAGTATGTCATCTCAACCTTGGATAAATTTTCCTTTCAAGCAAACCAGATGATGTGCAACTTCCATAATAATGGTTTAAAGATAAAAAGAGAAATCATCCTGCCTCTTCGGCTCCCAACTAAATCTTTTAAAGAGCAAGCGTACTTGACAATTAATATAGATTATACTCCAAAGGTCTATAACAAGGGAAGTCTCTGGGGCATACCATTAAATATAAAAGGGTACTGCAGCATCCCAAAGACTAAAAATTTCTAATAAGAGTAACTAAACAGGCGTGAGCTCATTGATTATAGTCACATTTCAGAACTGTATAATCATGTGATCAATTAACCAAGCAGATAATATCTAATAAACAAGCAAAGTGGGATACTGAATTTGTGTTTCGTCCAACCAAACTTACAACATTTGTCAATTTTAGGTTTGGACTTGTTTTTCAGCTAAAAGAATGTCCAACAATTGTAGAATATGTAAAGACAAAAAAAAAAGTAACACAATTATGAGTACTAGAATTTTGAAAAAAATTAAAGAATATGATAGCAGAAGAAGGCTGTACTTGCATAAGATTAGTCATGATGTATAGTATCTATCACATTTTACTATTATTACATAGATAATGTCATAGTCAATGCAACATGCTAGAAAACTGTGACTCAAAATAAATAGCCTAAGAGTCAGCAACCTACAGTAAATAAAAAGCCAAGCAACTAACTAAGCCAACATAACTCTGCTCATAGTATAGCCTTACAACTTCATATTATAGATAAATAACATTAACTCGTAAAGAATATAATTTTGTTGTTATCATAATGATGACATAATTGTATCCAAAATTTTCATGAATTGCACATGCGCGTGTCCATTTCTCGCATCATTATCATTGCAATATAGCTTCAGGCTCAATTCCTGGTGAACCACTTCCAACCAAGCTATTTCAGTCAATGATATCAGTAAACTTTGAGAAACATATGGTTATCAACCTTCACAAAATCACCACCCACAATTATAGACACAAGTCTGAGGGTACATCATCAAATATCACATTAATCAAAGAACATAAGAGTTTCATCAAATATCAACATCAGATCAAATGTTTCAGGTGTTCCTTATTCATGATATTCCATCTTAGTTTTTCTCATTGCAATTCCTTCAAGCATTATACTTAGTTAAGAGTACATGAATTCTCATACTTTTTGGTTGTTTAGAACCTAAATATTCATTCCCTATTAGAGGATATAATTGTACTTTAATAGCACCGATCAGAATGATCATAAAGTATCAGTATGTTTCATTGTATCCACTTCAGCCTTAAGTTTGAGAATTGGGATAAATTAGCTTGATCATTCAGATCTAATTAACATTAAAAAAAAAACAAGTTTCAAACAGTTGACGGATATATATTTGTCACAAGCACACCATATCCCTCCTTTCTCGCCTGTGCATTATTTTCACAGATAATCTTTAATGCAACCAAGATTTAATCTTTAAGCTTCTGCACTAAAATAGTCAGAAACCATGAAACGAGTAATTTGCCTCCATTATTAATGAAAATCTGATTAAAACTTCGAAATCATCAAAGAATTCTCCCAATAACATCCCTAAATCATCTTCCGCCTGCTGACTAAAATATCCACGATATTGAATCCAGCCCCAGTTCCATTCAATTAGCCAATGATCATTCCCATCACATCAAATAGAATCTTGAAACGAATAATTAGAGATAAAGGACTTCAGATCTAATCGAAATTGGATTTTGAAAAACGCATAATTCGCATACAATTTAACCCCAAAAAAAAGTACATAATTTGAGGCATAAAAAGAATATCGAAATCGAATGAATTCATCACCTAATTCAATCGGAAAGGAACTGGACCGATCCAGACCTCCTTCTATCTCATAACGAGAACCACCAAAGACGAGATTTTTGGATCGGGGACTCGTAATTCTCTTTAGATTTGGATCTGAGACTCTGCCCTAATTCCAGATAGAGAGAGAGCGAGAAGGGGAGGAGTGAAGATTAGAAGCCAAGCACATGCGATAAGCGTGAGCGATGACCAAAGGGGCACGCCAAGGGCGTTTTCGACATTTCCCGTGGAGTAGTTATGGCTGCTCCCCCGCGCTCTCTCTCTCTTTCTTTGCAGCAGTTTTAAGCGACTGTTCTCGCATATATCTGTTTTATGCGATCGGATTGATCTGCCGTATGATGTAGTCGGTATTTACGCGTAGTTATTTTGTAAGAGCAGTCGCATGGAGAGGTTGCACTTGCGTGCGGTCTCGAATCTGGTGCGGGCAGTCGGATCGACAGAGTTCGGTGTGAGTCTTTCGGGTTTATTTTCCCGCTGTGGAGGCGATGCGAGGGATGATGCATGTGGGGCCTTACACGCTTGACATGTTTGACCGGTTATATTGTTTTTCCCAAATAAAAAAATTGTTTTGTTTTTTCATCTAAAAGAATGTTAAATAGTGTTTGTTTTTATAAAAAAAAACGCATATGCTTGTTACATCAAAGTCCCAGATGAGAAAAAGACTCCTGCTCCGGTCGCATTTGGCTGCAAGAAAGTGGGCGGAAATAAGAAAATAAAAAATATAATTGTTCATTTTTTTATCTATTCAAATATCAAAAAAAAGAAAATGAGAAAACTCTTTTTTTCTTTTTTCTTTTCTCTTTTACACAATTACTTCCTCACTTTCAGGGTGCTACAGTAATTTGGTCATGTAAATCTCATTTGTAACAAGTTGTAACTCAAAACAGTTAATTTTGTGGTCATGTAAATCTTACTTGCATTCTAATTACAATCTAATTTTTTTTTATTAATAATTTTTATTTTAATATTATTTTTACGATCAACTTTGTGATTAACTTTTTTACTTTGATGTTCACATTATCATTCAAACACTAGAAAAGACATAACATTTTTCAAACTACACTTTCTAACTGTAACGCCCCGATCCTGCGGGTACGGAGACGTCACTGCAACGTATATACGTAGGTCAGAAATACCCTCACGTATATATGCTAAGCATCAGTACAGGTAAGAATCAGAGTACGGAAGCAAGTTGGTGCATTGTACATTCCAACATATGAGTACCATTACAAAGTTATCACCAGAGGTGATAAATATTACAATAATATTACATCACCTGATAGGCGCAAATGCGAGAATACAAAGAAAATGTACATATATGAACAGTACAAAAGGGCGCTCACGAGATAACTGGAGAAGCCGCGAGCCAACAAGGGGGAGCAAGGATTGTAAACCCCTGCTCCCTGGTGTACGTATCACCGTATCAGTATGCGATACGACGTACAAAATGATTTGACCTCTGTAATATTCCGATTGACCTGATTTCAGTTTCAAAAATCATTTTCTAATATTAGAGAATTTTCAGGATTTTCTGGAATTTTTCTGGATTATTTTGGAAAAATCTCCGTAGTCGGTGTTGACCGATACCGATAACCGGCCTTCTGATTTTTATTTCACAAACGGGGTAGAATTTGAGAATCCGCTTTCACCATACATCTTAGAATTGTGTTATCTACGTTCGGGTATTTTTGGGGATTTTTCTGAATTTATCGAAAATCCGGCCAAACCGGTGTCGCCCGTATCGGCGACAGCTTCCGGGATTTTTAATTTGCAAACGGATTGAGTTTCGACAAACCGTTTTCATATTACGTCTCAAGATAATATTCTCTATTTTCTTTAATTTTTGGGCATCGTTCGGAACTGATCAAATTTTAGGCCAATAATTAAATAATATTTTATTTAAACTTTTCCCTTTCTTTTCTTTTCTTTCCTTTTCTTCTCCATTCTTCCAGCGGATTCTTCCACCGCCATTCTCCACCGCCTTCTCCCCACTTTAAATTCTCTCTCTCCTCAAACTCTCTCTCCTCTCTCTTTAATTGCTACAATCTCCCTCTCCTTTCTCTCTCAACATCTCTCTCTCACTCTCTCCTCTTTCTCTCTCTAACTCTCTCTCTCTCCATCTCAAATCCCTCTCTCACTATCCCTCTCTCTCTCTATGCCGACCCCAACAAGGGGGTCTGATTGTTGCCGCGGCCAGGCAGGCCGCAGGCCGGCCTAGGCCGCCGGCCGCAGCCGGGCGCCATGGCTGCGCGGCTGCGCAGCCAGGCACAGGCATGCTGCCCTGTTTCTATTTTTTTCCTTTTCTCTCTTTCTTTCCCTCTCTCTCTCCATCTCTCTCTCTTTACCTCACCCTCTCTTTTGGCCGGACTGAACCGCCGGCGGCGGCCGCCTGCGCCGCCGGCAGGCCGCCTGCACCGCCGGCCAGCTGGGCCGGCCGGCCGGCTCGCCTGCACAGGAAGCACAGCAGCAGCAGTGCTGCTGCTGTTGCTTTATTCTTTATTGGGTTTGGGTTTTTAACCCAAACCCATTAACCCATATAAACCTCCCAATCCAACCCGTTAACCCATTAACCCTTTTACCCATTAAGTTAAGTTATGGGTCGGGTTATCGGAGCCAAACCCGACCCGATATCTCACCAAACCCGCATCCGAAACCATAAAGGTACTTTTGCAGAAAACCCCCTGTGATATTTTATTAATTGCATTTAAATTATTTATTTACATATTTAACCCCATTTTATTCCTTTTCATATTCGGGCGATATCGGAAGCATCCGGACTCCGATTTAGACGATTCTGGATCCGTTGCGATCGTGGGAAAGAGAACGACAGGCCTATAGCCAGTTTGTGAGTGTTTTTATTTTATAAATTATCTTTTTTAGTCTATTAATTGAACTTGATTGCTTTAGTCATTACCGGTAAATCCTAATTGGTACACCATATTAAAAATTGTAATAAACACTGTACTTAATATGTCTTATACGTAATAGACATAGAGTGTAACACTGGATACCTATTAGGTCATGTTCATGGACCACTGACATCCGGCACACTATGTCACCATATGTTTGGACACTATCATGTCATGTATCGTATCACAGTAACGTTACCTGCATGCGGTTCCACAGATACGCTATGACACAACACTGTCACTAGACATGCATGCTAGATACTATTACTATAATTCACAGGACATGATATTATATGATACACGGACTACCATTATTACATGTACTGTTATATGGATTATGGCCACACATTTATGTTCCACTAGTACAAGGATAAGTACCGCATGTCATAATATTGTTATCATCCTTACACTGATACGATAGTTCACTGTACATGATATTAGACACTGCCCATAGGTATTACTTATACATGTTGCACCGATACTATGACACGTCACATCAGTTACTCATATGCACTACTTCACAGACTACCGTCATCACATATATTGTGATCAGATCATCATTATATAGATTCTCTGCATATCACTGTTGCACGTGCATGTATGCTTTCTCTATGGATCCCTGTTCATAGTACATGTACTATTGTTATATGTTACCGTATTCATGTTATGTGATTGTTTCCTATTATTGATATGGATATTCCCGATACTGGACTTGAGAGCTGTTGATATGCTATATGTGGACTTCCACATCTATTGATCCCGTTTCCCGTTATATTGTTCCCGTTATATGATTCCGTTATATTGTTACTGATTCCTGTTATATTGTTCTATGCTATCAACAGAGCTCTGGTCCAGTTATCATGTTACCCATATCACATATTGTAATGGTACTTGTTACATTGTATATTTGACATATCAGATCATAAAGTTAACTCGGGTATGGGGGAGACTTGACGGTTGATTAGATCTTATCGGGTGATGTACTGGATCCATATTGTTAGTCCCACTGCAGGGGACGGTAGTGCTGCCTACCAATAGCTCCATGAGCTCCCGTTACTTGATTCGTGCTCCCCTCTTAGCGGAGGGCCCTGGTCTCAGCAGCCAGGGGTCCGTTTAAGGACGTGATCCCGGGTATGCACGGGATACACCTACCCGATAAGAGCTCCTCGACCATGAGTTTCCAATTAACATAATAAAATCAGTATACACAATAGTGACGTCGGGAACACTTGTTATTTGGTTACTCTCTCGTTTGGATAATGGTACCTGTAGGCCATGTCCGGATGGGTTTGACTGGAGTGCGGGCTCCAGTATGAACTGCCAGTGGTATGGGACACTGGAAGAGAGTAATTAAAATACCAGGTGGTACTGATTGATACTATTGTATAAATAACATGACTTGCCTGATACATATTTACTACTTGTTACTGTTCTTTTCCTGATACATGTTTACTATTGTATTATTGTACTTATTATTGTACCTGATCATTTAATGTATATTGTTACTTTGCCTGGTACATGTTACTTTCTTTTTGGTGGCATATTACACATGTTCTGCATTTGCATCTATCTGTTGTTTGTATATCGTGTAGACATCCTTACTGTATATGTATAACACAGTAGTGAGGTTATATTGTATATGCCCACTTGCATGTTCATAGTGCATATGCCCACCTGCATGTTCACTTCGGTCACGTCACCACTAGCAAATTCATATCTATTACGTCACCACTAGATAATATTATTTATGATATAACCTGGACACGATTAGAGACATGACCCGATGATTACATATTTTTATTTGTCTACTGCTTATTACTGTTACCACATCATATCTTATATCTTATTATCGTGCTTGTATTATTATAGTATATTCCTGCCTTCTTCATTTTACCACTCACTAGGTCGCTTTCTGACGACCCTGGGTTTGCATGCCCAGATTGGAGATCCGAGTTACCATAGCTTCAGAGAGTGCCTTGGAATCACATGGGAGTTTCCGCATCAGGACTATTCATAGGTATTTTAGTGCTTTATATCTGTTATCTTATTTATCCTTGTTTTCATATCTGTTAAGATCGCTGACCTCTTTCTGCAGGTATTCTTGTACCGCTTTCATGCTGGACCTCATATCTATATGGAGGTATTGTACTGTACTGAGGCTTAACGTACGCGTGAGGTTGTTTTCACCTCGCGTATGTACGTCGCCATAACGTCTCCGTATCCTTGGGATCGGCGCGTTACAAGGATGGGACTGGAGCTACAGTTGATCTGTCTGCTCCACAGAAGTAGGCTTGGTCCTCAGCAAGATGGTCTCCTTCGGTCCAAGCTCCAGGACCTGGACATGAGGATCCAGAGGAGTCAGAACTCCCCAGGCGAGTGGTGAGGCGAAAGCCAGATGGCGTGCAAGCATAAGCACATGTGTATCGATAAAACCGAATCATAAGCATGCATTGAAAACCGTGTCGTGAGCATAAGCATGCAGAAGCAAGTAGATACATAACAAGTGATGCCAAGCGGAACTACACTCATGATATGATAAGATAAGAACGGGAGACTGGGGAATAGAATATAAGTAAAAAAGGCAGGACATGAACAGATATAATATAATAATCATAAATCCAGAAATCCGAAGTAAAACCTGGCGAATGCAATTGTGACAAAACAAGTGGAATAACCAAGTTGTAGGACAACAAGGCAAGTCATTATCTTGGCATTTTATTATTATTACTCGTCCAACCCATATATCTAGGTATGTGTCCCGGTGTACATCTCAACACACATACATCCATATATAAGTAAGTCGAGGTTGGTTATTGGAAGCTGATGAGGGACTGATAGCTCATACTTATAGTAGTTCCCGTCCGCCCGGGACACAGCCATTGGGGGCCTTAAATCCCCCTAACACGCATCTTCTGGGGGCCTAAAATCCCCCTAACACGAATCGTCAGTTTTGTATTCCATTATTATAAGCAAGGCATCATATCGGCATCCATCACTTCCTCCCATTCCCCATGCAAGTTATCCTCTTTATGGTTATTAACATAATTATCGGATTACGGGAATGAGTAGGATCATAACTGGTCATAACAGGAGTACATAACAAGCATAACAGGAGTTCATAACAAGAGATCAAGTTCTACATTCCCGTAATGTGATAATCATAAGTAGAGGGGTAATAAGTCATGTCGTAATAAGGAACAAGTGCCAAGTTGCAGCATGTCAGGTGTCATGTGTTGTATGCCTTGAAGGTGATATTAGACAGGTGGCAGGTCATGTTATAGTAGGAACATGCATCAAGTAGTAATGTAACGGTCCCAGTTTAAATTTTTCTATTTTAACATAATTATCTCGTATAATTCAAGCGTGGGACCCATCACGGTACAATACTTCCAACATAGTCATCGGAACTCTCCACTGTACATCAAATTTCCCACTAAAGATAACATGTATGATCAACTCGAGACTTATCATACTAACACATATAGTTCACTAATCCATAAGAACACAGTCTACATTCATCGTGTCAAAATATATACATACAAGTAAGGGTCCAACACTAGGTCCTATTAGAATTACAAGCCAAGAGCAACACTCAACTAAAAGTACGCATGTTAATACAAAGTTATATACATAACAAAAATAACTCCTAAAACAGTGGTTCTGGTGGCGCTTGTCCCGCACAACTGCCCTTAAGCGGGTCTCTTGCCCTTGTCCAAACCTGTAGGTGGAGTTAGAATAAAGTGAGCTTGACGGCTCAGTGAGTAAAACAATAGCTAAACATGCCTATCAAGTAGGTATACAAGGCCAAATTATCCAGTTGACATGTGTGTCGCTATACTGTTTTTATAGGATCTTATGATTATCCAGTAACCAAAACCAAACACAGTAATAAAGCCTTACTAGTCGACTAAGCCACCCTATAGTCGACTAATACTAACTGTAAGTCGACTAACATGAAGCTATAGTCAACTAACTCTGCATCACACGCACCTGCTACTTGACTAACAGCCAAGAATTAATGTAGTCGACTACCCTCCTTGGTATAGTCGACTAACTCAAGTACTAGTCGACTTGAAGTTCCCTATAGTCGACTAATTCTGGATCAAAATTTATGTTACTCTCTGGATGTCACCTATAGTCGACTACCCTCCTGGTGTAGTCGACTAATCATAAATATTAGTCGACTAGTAGTTGACTCAAGTCGACTAATTCTGCCAAAAACAGATTGTCAACTTTCTGTTTGCTCTCTGTATCTGGGATTAGTCGACTACAGTCTGTTTGTAGTCGACTAATCCTGCTATAACAACAGTTATCTGCCTAACGTATCACACCTATAGTCGACTAATTCCGGACTTAGTCGACTAACCTACTTAAAAAGTGCCTGTTAAGAAGTCATTTCCAGATTTGCTGTTAAGGATTTATACATGAATATAACATAGGACTTATATCATAGTGATAACCGTATACATACACATAATCTCCCTTCTACGCCTCCGGTTCAACCCGGTCCCTTCCTCCGATACAATACATATAATCTCCCCTTCTACGCCTCCGGTTCAACCCGGTCCCTTCCTCCGATACATAATATATAATCTCCCCTTCTACGCCTCCGGTTCAACCCGGTCCCTTCCTCCGATACATTCATGCCATCATATAATATCAATATGCAAGACATGTAATAAAATCATGGATTCATAAACAACATGAGTAATACTTGCGGAATTGAAACACATGAACCCAAAACATACATAAGGTCAAATACTTGTGTATCTCTTACACTTATTTCATTTCCTAATTATTTCTACTCATCATGTTGTTAAGATTAGCATGTTCTACTCTCTCTTGAAGTAGTATGGACTGATTTTTGGCTGTTTTTGACTGTTGTTGCTGCTGCCCTCTTTTGCTGCTGCAGCTGCTGTTGTTGTTGTTGCTGTTGCTGTTGTTGTTGTTGTTGTTGCTGTTGCTGTTGTTGTTGTTGTAGGAAAAGGGAAGAGAGGGAGAGAAAGAGAGAGTGTTTTGTTTCAAAAGTGTTTTATCCTCTTCATCCCTTCTATTTATAGCCTTTTGACCCTCCATAACATGTGCCAAGTGTCCCTTAACATCCCATCAAGTCTAATTAAACCCCATGCCTCTCCCTTCTTCATGAAGTACAAGCATGGTGGGGATGGTGGTGATGTTGACTTTTGGGGCATTATTCTTATACGTATAAATACTACGTATACGCTTGTATATACGTACCCGTATAATACCCGTATAATACATATGGCTTACTAAGATATCATGCATACATACTAATTCCATTACCCCTTATGATTATTTAGGACAAAGAAATGCTTTAATTAAGGCAAGTGTTACGTTCTACCCTCCTTATGGAAGTTTCGTCCTCGAAACTTAACGTACCTTGAAACAAATGTGGATGGGTCTTTCTCATCTCCTCTATGTTTTGATTTCTCCATAAGACCTTGACCAAGGAAATACTTTTGCTTCTCAATTGCTTCTCCTTGCGATCAAGAATTTGTACTGGTTCTTCCGTGTAAGACATATCTTCTAGTATATGCAGGGGTTCATAGGAGATGATATGATCAGGATCGGGCACATACTTCCTCAGCTGAGATACGTGAAATACATTGTGCATTCGTTCTAAGGCAGGGGGTAGGGCCAAGCGGTAAGCAACCGGTCCAATTTTATCCAGTATCTCAAACGGACCTACATATCTAGGAGCTAATTTGTTCTTACTGCCGGTGCGTCTCACTCCCTTCATTGGAGATACCTTCAGAAAAACACGATCTCCTACTTCAAACTCCAGTGGTCTGCGACGCTTGTCTGCATAAGCTTTCTGTCTGCTCTGGGCTGCTTTCATCCTTTCCTTAATTAGCTTGATCTTCTCAGTAGTCTCTGAATTACATCAGGGCCGAACAGTCTTCTATCCCCAACTTCCTCCCAACAAATTGGTGATCTACACCTCCTCCCATATAATGCTTCAAATGGAGGCATACCAATAGTGGGCTGATAACTATTATTATAAGCAAACTCCACTAAGGGTAAATAGCTGTCCCAACTTCCCCCAAAATCTAATACACAGGTTCTCAACATGTCTTCCAATATTTGAATGGTCCTTTCTGACTGCCCATCTGTTTGGGGGTGGGCTGCTGTACTGAGTTGCAATTTAGTGCCCATAGCTTTAGACAAACTCTTCCAAAATCTGGATTGAAATCTTGGGTCCCGATCTGATACAATGGATTCAGGTACTCCATGTAATCTAACTATCTCTCGGACATATACCTGAGCCAGTCTTTCCATTGAATAATTGATCCGGATAGGCAGAAAATGGGCAGATTTGGTGAGTCTATCTACCACTACCCAGACTGTATCCAGTCCTTGGGACGTCCGAGGAAGTCCAGTGACAAAGTCCATAGCAATTTGACTCCACTTCCATTCGGGAATAGATAAAGGCACTAATAAACCTGGGGGCTTCTTATGTTCCGCCTTTACTTGTTGACAGACTAAACATTTGTGGACAAAATTTAAATGTCTACCTTCATTCCTTCCCACCAGAAGTTATGTCGCAGATCTTGGTACATTTTTGTATTTCCCGGATGAGCTGTATAAGGTGTACTATGAGCCTCCTTCATTATTTCTTCTTTGATCTCTGCTACATCTGGCACACATAATCTGCGTCCAAGCCGCAATACATCATCCTCTATTTGAAACTCCTTGAGTTCTCCTTCTTGCATTTTCTTCATAATTTTCTTTATTTGAGTGTCTCCTTGTTGGGCCTCTTTGATCTTGTCGTATAGATTAAATTGAACACTTACTTGATTCAATTTACACTCAGAATTAGAAGGATCAATGACTCGCACTTCTATTTGCATTTCTTCTAGATCTCTTAAGATTCTTGCCTGACGAGTCATCAAGGCGGCCAGGGTCCCTCCTGATTCCGGCTCAAAGCATCAGCCACTACATTGGCCTTCCCAGGGTGGTATTGAATCGTAATATCATAATCCTTCATTAGTTCTAACCACCTCCTCTGTCTCATGTTCAGTTCCTTTTGTGTGAAGATGTATTTTAAACTCTTATGATCAGTAAAAAACTTCACAAGACACTCCATACAAATAATGTCGCCAAATCTTTAAAGCAAAGATCACAGCGGCCAATTCCAAGTCATGAGTGGGGTAATTTCTTTCATGGGTCTTCAATTGTCGGGACGCATAGGCAATGACTTTTCCATGTTGCATTAACACACATCCCAAACCCAGTTTTGATGCATCACTAAAGATGACAAATCCTTCAGTCCCTGAAGGTACAGTTAAGATAGGAGCAGATGTCAGTCTATCTTTAATCTCCAGGAAGCTCCTATCTTGATCTTCTCCCCATGCAAACTTCTTATTCTTTCTAGTTAATTGAGTCATTGGTGCTACAATCAGAGAAAATCCTTCTACAAATCTTCTGTAGTACCCCGCTAACCCCAAGAAACTTCTGACTTCAGTAACATTAGTGGGTCTAGGCCAGTCTCGGATTGCTTCGATTTTTACCGGGTCTACTGATATTCCTTCCTTAGATATGATATGGCCAAGGAACCCTACTTGTTCTAGCCAAAATTCACATTTCTTCAACTTTGCATAAAGTTGCTTCTCTCTCAAGATTTGAAGGACAGTACTAAGGTGTTTCTTGTGATCTTCTATATTCTTTGAATAGACCAGAATATCATCAATGAATACCACTACAAACTGGTCTAGATATGGTTGAAAAATCCGATTCATTAAGTCCATAAATGCTGCCGGGGCGTTAGTGAGTCCAAAAGGCATGACTAAAAATTCAAAGTGTCCATATCTTGTCCGAAAAGCTGATTTGGGCACATCTTCAGGTTTGATTTTCAACTGGTGATACCCCGATCTAAGATCTATCTTAGAAAATACACAAGACCCTTGCAGTTGATCAAATAAGTCATCAATTCGAGGAAGTGGGTACTTATTCTTGATAGTTGCCTTATTCAATTCCCGGTAGTCAACACATAGTCTCATACTCCCATCCTTCTTCTTTACAAATAATACAGGTGCTCCCCAGGGAGATACACTTGGTCGAATGAACCCTTTGTCTAATAAGTCCTGCAATTGAGTTTTAAGTTCTTTCATTTCTGCAGGGGCCATACGGTACGGTGCCTTAGAAATTGGGGCAGTACCGGGTATTACATCTATTGTAAATTCTACTTCCCGATCTGGGGGCAGGCCTGGTAAGTCTTCCGGGAACACATCAGGGAACTCATTCACAATTGGAATAGTCTTAATATTTACATCAATCCTGGTGGTATCCAACACCGAAGCCAGAAATCCTTGACACCCTTGTTTCAATAACTTGGTGGCTCTGATGGCTGATATGTGAGGTATATCACCACTAACTTTTTCTCCTTCAAAAATAAACTCCGGAGTCCCTTCCATTCTAAAGATAATCCTCTTTTTATTACAGTCCACATGAGCACTACAAGCAGACAACCAGTCCATTCCTAGTATGGCATCGAACTCCATTTCACCTAGCTTAATCAGATCAATATATGTCTTCATTTCTCCAATTATTACCTCACAATTCACATATCTAGTGCTAGCTATCAAATTTTCCCCTATAGGTGTGGACACAACCAATTGAAATCCTAGGGGTTTTGAGACTTGATTTAGTTTATGAGCAAAAGCACTAATACGAATGAATGAGTAGCTCCAGGATCAAATAATGCATGAGCAATATGTCCTGATACGGAGATCATACCTTCTACCACTGCATTCGAGGCCATTGCTTCCCGGTGGGTTAATGCGAAGGTTCTGCCTTGCACTTGAGGTTGCTGAACCGATGACTGGGTTGCCGCAGGACGTGGGGCCTTACTGGCTTGTCCTCTGGGAGGATTCGTCCTCATGGTCGGCCTTCCACTTCCTCTACTCGGTCCTTGACTTCCACGCAATGTCGGACAATTCTTCCTTAGGTGTCCCACCTCTCCACAATTAAAACAAGATCTGTCAAATAGGCAGTTTCCAAAATGATTTACTCTGCACTTCTGACACCAGGGAGCCTCCGAGTTTCTGGGATGGGATGCAGAGGTAGCTTGTGTCTTCGAGGGAGTGTCTCTGTTTCTCAGCCATGTTCTCCCGCCTCTGGCCCCTCCCCCTCTATGAAAAGTGGTGTTAAACCCAGGTCCTTTGTTACTGGTGGATCCTGATGTCGTCATCATTGGAGGTCCTTGATAACGAGGGCGCTTAGAATTGGGAGTTCCTTCCTCCCAGTCTCCCTGACCTTCTTGTATGTCCATTTCTACCTCCAAAGCTCTTTCTACTGCCTGGAGATAATTCCTCAGTTGTAATGGAATCAGTCGGCCACGAATATCCGATCTTAGGCCCTTTACGAACCTCTTTGTCTTTTCTGCTTCACTTCTTACCAAGGCATCAGCATACCTAGATAGCTGAGTGAATTTCTGATCATACTGGGATACATTCATAGAACCTTGGCGTAGTTCCAAGAATTCTGTCGCCATTTTATCTCTGGCTGTCTCCGGAATGTATTTCTCAGTGAATTTGTTCACCAAAAATTCCCAGGTGATTGGTTCCCTTGTATTCTTCATACTATGCTTCACTGCCCTCCACCAATGTTCCGCTTCCTTTTGGAACATAAAAGAAGAGAAGGACACCTTTTGTTCATCAGTGCAGCCCATAACTTCTAGGATCTTTTCTATTTGAAGAAGCCATGCTTCGGCTTGTAAGGGGTTCGCCTCTCCTTCAAATACGGGCGGTTTCATCTTCTGAAACTGCTCCAGTGCTCGGTGGGAGTTGTTACTGCTCGCTCTGGTCATTAGTTGTGCGAGCCACTCCGGCATTACCCCGGGAGTTCCCTCATTCCCTCTCATTTGAACTTCCGAGTCTCCATCATTGTTCACGGGGGGTGCACTCCCCATTTCACTGTAGTGTGTCGTATCGAGTGACAGGGACTCATCAGGGGGTAGTTGGTTCAAATCCATTTGTTCTCCCTATAAAAATAAGGGCGTCTAATCAACATACTACACAATATAGGAATGCATTGGGATAAAACTTTAGTCTCAGACAATCATGTTAATAACATCACTTTTGAAAACAACAACTTGTTATATATATATATATATATATATATATATATATATATATATATATATATATATATATATATATATATATATAGATACATCCATCATGGATACAAAAGGTATTATGCTGACATGCCTTCCTTCCTGGATATTCAGACTAACCCATGTGCATTCATAAGATATATGCCAGGGTACATTCAACAACCCTAAGGATATCTATTACCTAACATACTAGGTTTATACATGTATATACATCAAAAGTGCCGGCCCTAAGGTTCACCCTTTCGTAGGGTAGAGTATCCCCACTAGAATCTCCACTAGTGCTGCTGCTATCATCCATATCTTCCTCGGGATCTTTTTCCGGTGATTCGTCCCCGGCACAGCGCCAGTCGTCTAAGTCATCATAAAGGTCCATATCCTCTCCCCACGTTTCATTCTAAAAGACGCCTCCATATGTAAATCCCCTTCGGGTTTCTTCTTGAATCGGGCTAGAGTGCTCCGTTACTGTTATCTTAAGTGAACCTCCCTCAAAGCTTTATGTGTCAACATTGGTTGGTTCAGGCTCATTAGATGCCTGCGACTCAACCTCCTCATAACCTACCCAATTTAGGGGCATAATCGTTTCCGCTGGGTCAGTTTCATCCGACTCGTACCCCCAATCCATGGAATCCGCCACCCAGCTCTTGCTCGAGCTATTAGAACTAGAGACTGGCCAGAATACATCGGAGTCCCCCATCTACATGTAAACAAAAGGTCGTATCAATCTCAAGTCCATGAAATAGTCTCAATCATACGGCTATCATCAAGAAGCAGCATAAATAGACACACTGGTAACTATACTTATTCTTAACCTACTCATAAGTCTCATGTCTTTAGAATGACTCATATTCAATAGATAATTCAATACATCCCTTGACACCTAATGTCAACTACTTAGCTATGATCACATGTCTGCACGTATAACCTAACAATTTCATCCTTTCTTACTCTTTCTACTTCTAAACATTTGCTCTGATACCAACTGTAACGGTCCCAGTTTAAATTTTTCTATTTTAACATAATTATCTCGTATAATTCAAGCGTGGGACCCATCACGGTACAATACTTCCAACATAGTCATCGGAACTCTCCACTGTACATCAAATTTCTCACTAAAGATAACATGTATGATCAACTCGAGACTTATCATACTAACACATATAGTTCACTAATCCATAAGAACACAGTCTACATTCATCGTGTCAAAATATATACATACAAGTAAGGGTCCAACACTAGGTCCTATTAGAATTACAAGCCAAGAGCAACACTCAACTAAAAGTACGCATGTTAATACAAAGTTATATACATAACAAAAATAACTCCTAAAACAGTGGTTCTGGTGGCGCTTGTCCCGCACAACTGCCCTTAAGCGGGTCTCTTGCCCTTGTCCAAACCTGTAGGTGGAGTTAGAATAAAGTGAGCTTGACGGCTCAGTGAGTAAAACAATAGCTAAACATGCCTATCAAGTAGGTATACAAGGCCAAATTATCCAGTTGACATGTGTGTCGCTATACTGTTTTTATAGGATCTTATGATTATCCAGTAACCAAAACCAAACACAGTAATAAAGCCTTACTAGTCGACTAAGCCACCCTATAGTCGACTAATACTAACTGTAAGTCGACTAACATGAAGCTATAGTCGACTAACTCTGCATCACACGCACCTGCTACTTGACTAACAACCAAGAATTAATGTAGTCGACTACCCTCCTTGGTATAGTCGACTAACTCAAGTACTAGTCGACTTGAAGTTCCCTATAGTCGACTAATTCTGGATCAAAAATTATGTTACTCTCTGGATGTCACCTATAGTCGACTACCCTCCTGGTGTAGTCGACTAATCATAAATATTAGTCGACTAGTAGTTGACTCAAGTCGACTAATTCTGCCAAAAACAGATTGTCACCAGCGGCGGCCGGAGATTGGCCGGAGTTGATGGTTAAAGCTCCAAACCCAACAAATCTAGAGGGTGCAAGTATAGTTCAAAATGGGAAAATGGAGTTTTAAAAACGAGGTTTCGGAGAGCGAAGCTATACCTCGTTAGAAAGAGTATTCCGAGGAGAGAAAGATGGCGTGATCCGTGGTGGCCAAGGGGGAGTATATGGTGGTGGAGATGGTAGAGAAGGTGGTGGTGGAAATGGGTTTCCTTGGTGTTTCTTGATGGAAAAGTGGATGAAGAAGGTGGTGTGGAGGTGGTATAGTTGTTGGAAATGGAGGAGGAGATGGAGGGGAGAATGGTGGTGGAGTTGGTGGAGGAGTTGAAGGTGATGGTGGTGAATGTGGCCGGCCAAGGAGGGAGGCAAGGCTCTTTTGGGCTGCTGTTGGCTTCTCTGTTTGCTGCAAAATGAAGAAGAAGAAGAGAAAATGAAAGAGAGAGAAGGAGTGGGGGTGTATATATATATAAAAAGTTTGGAAATATTACAAGTTGCCATTGGGATTCTTACATGCAATGAGACTTGCGTCTCTTGCAAATAGAAAAGGCTGCGTCCCCATGCACCAGGACTCGCGTCTGGCAATTGCCCAGACGCGAGGATGAAAATTCGCGTTTGGGAAAAATGCGAACACCGCGTTTAACAAAAGGACAAAAGTCATATTTGGCTTGATTGGAGTTGATCTGAAATGCATTAAATGCAGTATGGAGAGGATCTCTGCATTAAATGCAGAATCCTAGGTCGGTGAAACTCGCGTCTAGCGAGGAGAGAAAAAAGTGGAAAATATCTGGGTACTATTCCGGTATCTGGGAAAACACCGAAAACTCCGAAAAAGTCTCAAAAATAAAGTAGCTTGGAAAGCTTCCCAAAAATTCTCAAAAATAATAAATATTATAAAAAGATTTTTTTAGTGAAATCAGTTTTCAGAAATTTAGTCTCATTTTCAAAATAAAATTCCTGAAGTCAACCGTCAATATCGGTCTACACCGGGTTGGCCGGATTTTGATAAAATCAGAAAATTCCCAGAAAAGTATTTAAATAGAAAATGTGATTTTAAAAAGTTACAGGAAAGCCGTTTCTTAAAATCTAACTCCGTTTGTAAATTAAAAATCCGAGAATCGGTCAGTGGTACTGGCCGACACCGGTTTTGAAGAATTTCAATTTAATTCTGAAAAATTCCAGAAAATCATAGAAAATCTAAAATATTAGAAAATGATGTTTAAAACTGAAATTGGTCAAATTGGAATGGTAAAAAGATCAAATCGAGCAACTCACTAGGATCGGGTTCCCGGTTCAGATTTGGGCTGACTCCGAGTTCACGAATCCAGATCCAAGGCAAAACAATCATGTAAGTATCTCATAATACAAAACAAATACAAAAAGTAAATCGAAAAAAATATGACTGAAAAATCTGAATACGCAATTAAGCACGTATTCCGGGAGCGGGGTGTTACAATCCACCCACCTTACAAAAATTGCGTCCTCGCAATTTCGATAAGGGGAAGATGAACACAGGAGAGATCAGGGTCGGTAATGAGAGAATGGTAGAGTGAAATATTTACGAAAGATTACCAACTCAAAATACAAAAGATCAGGGGTAGCGGTTACAAAGACGTCCTCAAGGTTCCTGCACTGGATACTGGTCTTCACATTCTGCTGCTGCTTCGTCTGATGCCTCTGCCGCCATGTTGTAGACTTGACCTCTACCATGATCTGTTCTAGTTCTCACTCCTCTGTGTGGCTTATCATATTGCTGGGGCGGAAATGAAGCTCTTCGATCAACGGGTTCTGGGTTCCCTCTCAGTGGCGGGGCTGGAAGTACTGGTCGGACTGGTGCTGTATTTTCTACCCTTCTGAACGGGCAATCTCTTATTGCATGACTCCCGGTCCCACATGCTAAGCATAATCCATTGGCCATTCGACAATCTTTCCTATAATGTCCAGGCTTATGGCAGAAATTGCATATGATCTGAGAAAGAGAAGGTTGGAATGGTCGCTTGACTATCGGGCCATTGATTGTCCTGGCTGTATCTTCTTCATTCATCAACTGAAAGGGTCTCTTCACTGACTTGTTCTGTACCTGGTTCTCATTCTTCTTCTCCAGTCCTCGTTCTACTTCACGGACAATGGAGAGAACCTGGGAGTATGTCTTCAGCTGTTGAGGAATAAGATACATCTGGACGTCCATCTTTAGCCCTTGCTGAAATCTGCTGGCCCGTTTTTCTTCGTCTGCCACCATTGTAACGCCCCGATCCCGCGGGTACGGAGACGTTACTGCAACGTATATACGCAGGTCAGAAATACCCTCACGTATATACGCTAAGCATCAGTACAGGCAAGAATCAGAGTACGGAAGCAAGTGGTGCATTATACATTCCAACATATGAGTACAATTACAAAGTTATCACCAGAGGTGATCCAATATTACATGAATATTACATCACTGATATGCGCAATTGCGAGAATACAAGTAGATGTACAAGTATGAACAGTACAAAAGGCACTCACGAGTTTACAAAAGGAAAACTCGAGAGGCACACAGGGGGCCTGGAAGGATAGAGCTCTGAACGGTCTGCTGGAGATCCACGCTACCGCTGCGCCACTCTGATCAGCAACTAAGGGAATCCACACGCTCCAAGCTCCATGACCTGGACATGAGGATCCAGGGGAGTCAGATGAAACTCCCCAGGCGGGTGGTGATACAAAAGCCAAGTGGCGAGCAAGGGTAAGTATATGTAAAGCGATAAAACTAAATAAAGCTGAGGACGAGCAAATCTGATTGTATGGTTTCAGATCACGGCTCCATAAGACTAGTACGTCGAAGGAATAATCCAAACAAGGAAACCCTCATCTATATACCTTTATCTCATGTCACCATAATCCAAGCACATACAACCCGACTGTACTCAGGGCATGATAAGATAATGAACAGGAGTCAGGTGGATACAAGGGATAAAGCAGAGCCTGAGCAGTTAATATAATAATACTCATAAAGCTGAAAATCCGATGTAAAATCCCGGACAAGCAAATATGATAAGGCATATCACAGATTCATAACCGTTTAAGCTGCAGGCTTCAGTATGCGTCCCATTCCACATACCTCTACTTACAACTTAAAGAGCCGGTTATTATCTTGACACTTTATTATTACTCGTCTTACCCTGATATCTAGCTATGTGGACTAGCGTCCCAGCACACATAGATCCATATCCAAGTAAAGCAAGGTTGTTATTGGAAACTAGCGGGGGTATCAACGAACTATGTTTACAGTGGGTCCCGTGCATACCCGGGACCACGGCCCAGGATGTTCCGTTGCTTGGTGACGGAACCTACCGCAAGGCGATTCAGGAGGGTCTTATGTATGCCCTTATCATGATGGTACCAGGAAGGAGGGAGCCAGCACTCCCCTCGGTCGCCTGGAGGCCCACAGGTCAGACCGGAAGTTTTAGTTGCACAACATGCCTAATACCACTGTAAACACGAACACATATTGATAGCCGCAAGTTTCCCCCGACCCGATGCAAGTTGTTCCTTTTATGATTTATTAGATGATTATCAGATTCCGGGAATGAGCAAGAGCAAGTCAGGAATATCAGGTGTACTGTACGTACTATAATGTATCACATGTGTATCAGGAGTACAGTTTGTACTATCAAGATGTCAGGTCATCATTCCCGTTATCGTGATAATCATGAGAGTCAAGTATATCATGCCGGGTGTTAAGTGATGGCATGACAGGAGGATGATATTTGTCAGGTGACCAATCATGTCAAGAGATTGATATTAGTCCGGTGGCAAGTCATGTCATAACAAGGGGTCTTGCCAAGAAGTAGCAGGTCCGATGTTAGGTGATAACACATCAGCTGCCAGGTGATAAACATGTGTTAAATATGAAGATGACAGGTATGAAGTCATGGCATGTGGTAGAATAGTAGCTGAGCATAACCAAGCGGAGCTGAGCAAGCTGGAAGCACAGACAGCAAACAGTATTTAACACTGGAGCGTCTGGCGAGGTTACCGGGACGACTCGACTGAAGTGCGAGCGGTAAATCCGGCAGCAACTCGCCTAGACGAATCTAGTGGTAAAGCGCTGAACGCTGATCATGATAACCAGGCGGAGCTGAACAAGCTGGAGGCACAGGCAGCGAACAGGGTTTAGACACTAATGCGCTCTGCGAGGTTACCGGGATACTCGGATCAAGATACGAGTAGAAAATCCGCAGCAACTCGCCTAAACGAATTTAGTGAATAAAGCACTGAGCGCTAAGCATGCTCACCAGGCGGAGCTGGAAAACCTGACGATCCCAATCACGCCTCTTTCGAGACAGTGAGGGACCGGAGGCTGAAGGATCGACCACGCATGGTATGAAGCAATAGGATACATCACAGGCATAGTATATGTACAAGAATGAAACTACCCTAATACAAGCATTCATCACAGAGCAATACATGTCCAGATATAGGCACTCGGCCATACACAATTACAGGGACTCAGCCCAATACAAAATACATGGAAACATGAAGTAAAATACATATCGACCCGACAAAGCGGGGAATCCCAAATGGAGGCGAGAGCGAGGACACTCGCCTAAATCACCGGAAAGCCGAAAACTCTGAATCCATGGAACTCGCGCACGCGCCACAAAATAATATATAATTATGAGGAGAGAGAAAGTGAAGAGGAGAGAAAAGGAGTTAGAGAGAGAAACCTAGAGAGAGAAATACATAGAAGGAGAGAGTGCACAGGGAGACGCGGGTTTGGAAAGTGAGACGCGGGGGTCGCAGACGCGGGAGTCGCGTCGCGGAAATAGCAGACGCGACGATCACAGACGCGAGAGTCGCGTCGCGGGAATAGCAGACGCGGGAATCACAGACGCGGGGGTCGCGTCGCGGGATCAGCAAACGCAGGAATCACAGACGCGGGGTTCGCGTCGCGGGATCAGTAAACGCAGGAATCACAGACGCGGGGTTCGCGTTGCGTAGGAGCCCCAAACGCGAGGTTCGAGACCCGCGTTAGGAAACAAACAGAGAGGAGGAAAGGTGATTCCTTTGCTGCGCCCGACGAAGGGAAGTTCGGCCCCAATCCAAAAGGAGGGGCCGGCCCTAAGTCTTGCCAACGGAGGAGAACGCGGCCCCAATCCAAAAGGAGAGGCCGGCCCTGATAAGAGTCATTTTCCAAATGGAGAAGACGAACAGGAAGAGGAACCAGGAAGAGAGAGAGAGAGAAGGAAATAGGAGAGAGAGAGAGAAAAGAGAGAGAGGAGAGAGAGCCCCAAGAGAGAGAGAGTCAACAGGAGAGAGAGAGAGAGAGAATCCAGGGGAGAGAAACAGAGAAGGGGGGCTGTTGCCCCCCTCTATCTCACGCACAGCGCCCCCAGAGGGGGCGCTCGGCCTGGCCGCCGGCCAGGCGGCGGCGCCGGCCGCCGGCAAGGAGGGGAGTGGCGCCGGCCACTCCCCAGGAGAGGGAGGAAGAGGGGGCTGTTGCCCCCTCAACATAGAGGAAGAGAGGGGGCTGTTGCCCCCCTCTCAGCCCACCACAGGCCACGGCCTGGCCTTTCCAGGCCGTGGCCGGGCCAGCCCTGGCCGGGCGGCCAGGGGCGCCAGGGGCGGTGCCTGGGGGCAGCGCCGCCAGACAAGGGCGGCCAGGTTGGCCGCCCAAAAAGGGGGGGCTGTCGCCCCCCACACAACAGCCCCGGCCAGGCCTCTTGGCCTGGCCGTGGCTCACCCAGGTCGGCGCCGGCGGCCCTCTGGTGGCCGCCGGTGAGGGAAAGGGGAGGAAACAGAGGGAGGAGGGAGAGGAGAGGGAAGGAAAAGAAAGAAAAGGAAAGTAAGGAAAAGAAAAGGAAAGTAAAGAAAAGAAAAGGGAGAAAGAGGAGGCTCGCCGGAGATCGGGGGTTTCCTCGCCGGCGACGAGGTGGCCGGAGTTGGGTCGGCTGGGTGGTGTTGGGTGCTGGTCGCCAGATGAAGAAGAAGAAGAAGAGAAGGGAAAAGAAAATGGAGGGAAAGAAAAGAGAAAGAAAAAGAAAAAGAAAAAGAAAAGGAGAGAGAGAGAGTGTGATAGGGATTGGTGATGGGAGAGGGAATTAATGAGAGAGGGGGGTGGTGTCTCCCACGTGGGGGAGTGGGCTGCAGGGTTGTTGGGAGAAAAGAAAGAAAAGAAAGAGGAGAAAGGACAAGATTTGAAGAAAATAATAATATTATAATATGGTCGCGAAAAATCGACTGTTCCCGAAAAATCCCCAAAAATACCCAGAGGTAGAAAACGTTATCCTGAGGAATAATATGAAATCGGTTTTCAGAAATAAAATCCCGTTTTCAAATTAAAAATCCGGAAGCCAACCGCCGATACCGGTCTACACCGGGTCGGCCGGAATTTGATAAATTCTGAAAAATCCCAGAAAATGTATTAAAGAATAAAATATGATTTTAAGAAGTAAAGTGAAAGCGGAATTTAGAAATTCAATTCCGATTGTAAACTAAAAATCCTGGAATCAACCAGCGATACTGGCCGATACCGGATCTGGTGGAATTTTCATAAATTCATAAAATTCTCAGAAAAAGGTATTTAGATGGGAAATGTGATTTTAAGAAAAAGTGTAAAAAGACACTCCTTGAAATTCCAATCCGTTTTCAAGTTAAAAATCCGGGAATCGGTCAGCGACACTGGTCGACACCGGTTTTAAAGATTTCCAATTTAATTCAGGAAAATTTCAGAAAATCATAGAAAACCTAAAATATTGGAAAACGATGTTCAAAACTGAAATCGGTTAAATCGGAATACCAGAATGACCAAATCGAGTAATACCCTAGGATCGGGCCCTCGGTTCAGACTAGGGCTGACTCCGAGTCCACGAATCCAAATCCAAGACAAAACATTCATATAAATAAGTCATAATATAAAACAAATACAAGAAGTAAATCGAAAAAATACGATCGAAAAATCTGAATACGCAACTAAGTACGTATTCCGGGAGCGGGGTGTTACAACCATGTAGGGAGCAAATCTGCTGAGCCTCAAGAATTCAGCAGCATATTCATCCACTGACCGGTTGCGCTGCTGCAGGCGGATAAATTGTTCTTCCATGTCCCTTTGAGCTGTTGCAGGGAAGAATCTCTCGTAGAAACCCTTTGAGAACTGGTTCCATGTGATGGGTTTCTCCAGTGTTGCTTCTTCCGCCAACCACCATGTTCGGGCCACATCCTTCAATTGTATTTTGGCCACTTTCACTTGGTTCTCATCAGGGACCCGGGCCGCCTTCAAAAGATCTGTTGTGTCTATCAGCCACTGTTCCGCATCCAGGGGCTTCTCTGTGCCTGAAAAGATCGCCGGCTGTAATCTCCTGAAATCTGACACGTTGCCTGGCCTCTGTTCTCGGGGTGCAACTAACAGTCCTTGACGTAAAAGCTCTGTCTGCTGTTGTTGACTCTGCATCATCCCTTGAAGTACCCTCATCATACCATCATTGTCTCTGTTGGATCCATCTTGAGAGGTACCAACACCATTACGTGTTCCCCGTCTTTCTATATCTGAGTTGGTTGAAGTAGGTAACAAGAAGAAACTGGAAGGTAAAAGATTGAAGGTCTTAGGATTCAAGAAATGGATCAGAAGGAAGAGATAGATAATTTTGCACTTGTAGTTAGTTTGTATAACCAGGACTCTTGTATTCCAGTTGCAAATTTCTTTACCATTAATTTGCCGTCTGGACGTACTGAGGTTGTGAGAGCCTAGGCTCTGATACCACCCTGTAACGCCCCGATCCTGCGGGTACGGAGACGTCACTGCAACGTATATACGTAGGTCAGAAATACCCTCACGTATATACGCTAAGCATCAGTACAGGCAAGAATCAGAGTACGGAAGCAAGTGGTGCATTATACATTCCAACATATGAGTACCATTACAAAGTTATCACCAGAGGTGATAAATATTACAATAATATTACATCACCTGATAGGCGCAAATGCGAGAATACAAAGAGAATGTATATATATGAACAGTACAAAAGGGCGCTCACGAGATAACTGGAGAAGCCGCGAGCCAACAAGGGGGAGCAAGGATAGGACTGGAGCTACAGTTGATCTGTCTGCTCCACAGAAGTAGGCTTGGTCCTCAGCAAGATGGTCTCCTTCGGTCCAAGCTCCAGGACCTGGACATGAGGATCCAGAGGAGTCAGAACTCCCCAGGCGAGTGGTGAGGCGAAAGCCAGATGGCGTGCAAGGATAAGCACATGTGTATCGATAAAACCGAATCATAAGCATGCATTGAAAACCGTGTCGTGAGCATAAGCATGCAGAAGCAAGTAGATACATACTCATGATATGATAAGATAAGAACAGGAGACTGGGGAGTAGAATATAAGTAAAAAAGGCAGGACATGAACAGATATAATATAATAATCATAAATCTGGAAATCCGAAGTAAAACCTGGCGAATGCAATTGTGACAAAACAAGTGGAATAACCAAGTTGTAGGACAACAAGGCAAGTCATTATCTTGGCATTTTATTATTATTACTCGTCCAACCCATATATCTAGGTATGTGTCCCGGTGTACATCTCAACACACATACATCCATATATAAGTAAGTCGAGGTTGGTTATTGGAAGCTGATGAGGGACTGATAGCTCATACTTATAGTAGTTCCCGTCCGCCCGGGACACAGCCATTGGGGGCCTTAAATCCCCCTAACACGCATCTTCTGGGGGCCTGAAATCCCCTAACACGAATCGTCAGTTTTGTATTCCATTACTATAAGCAAGGCATCATACCGGCATCCATCACTTCCTCCCATTCTATAATACCCCGTTCCCGGAATACGTACTTAGTTGCGTATTCAGGTTTTCGATCGTATTTTTTTCAATTGACTTTCTGTATTTGACCGATTTTAGTTTCAAATATTATTTTCCAATATATTAGATTTTCTATGATTTTCTGGATTTTTCCTGAATTAAATTGAATTTCTTCAAAAACGGTGTCGGCCAGTGCCGCTGACCGATTCCCGGATTTTTCATTTGCAAACAGTTTAGAATTTCTAAAAGGTCCTTTAGACATTTTCTCTTAGAATCATATTTCTTACTCAAATGCTTTTTCTGAGGATTTTATGAAATTATGAAAATTCCACCGGAGTCGGTAGCTAACTGATTCCGGGATTTTTAGTTTTAAAACTATAAAGTATTTCTTAAAACGGATTTCACTATGAGTCTTAAAATATTATTATTGATTTTTGGTATAATTTGCGAGTCGTTCGAAATACTTGAATTTCGGACGATTTCGGTATTTTCCGAAATGTTTTCCGTATCCTCGACTTAAACCCGGGAATCTGTGTTTCCAATATTTTCATTTTTTCTATTCAAAGAGAATATCTTCTCTTTATCAATTTCTTTTCCTTTTTCCTTTTTCCTTATTTCTCTTCCTTCCTCCACAAGCCACAAGCTTTTCCAATTTTCCAAAATTCCAATCTTTTCCAAAATTCCAACTTCCACACACTTCCACCAACTTCTACCATTAATGCCCCTCCTTCTCTCTCTCTTCCATGGCCGGCCAAGTGGCCAAAAGAGGGACACCTCATCCACTCCCATTTGCAAAAACCCCCCTCTCTTCTATCTTATTTGCATCTCCTTTACAAATCCAAACCCTATTTAAACATTTCCTTTACATTCTATTTCCTTTTTCTTCACTTCAACAAAGAGTTAGCCCTCACCACTTTCTCCTTCACCTCAACTTCAACCACCAACTCTCAAAGCATCACCAAGGTTTCCATCTCCACTTCAACCAACAACTTCGGATTTAGGGATCGTGTCTTTCTTCATCAACTATATCGCCGTGGATCAAATTCGTCGACCACGACCTTTCCGAACTCGTAAAGCTTCACTTAAACCATTCGAGGTGAGTATTTTTACTCACCAAGACTCATACAATTCTTAGTATGTTTATGTTTCCATATCTTGTATAATTGTGTCTTCAAAATCATGTTTTTAATCATCAAACACAACCAGCAAATTCTGTTCTGTACCCTGTTTTCAGACCACGATTAGTCGACTTGACCTAAGAGCTAGTCGACTTGAAACCCTTAGTTGAAACGCAACCTTTTCTAGAACACAGTTTTAGTCGACTATAGATCACTATTAGTCGACTATAGATCACTGTTAGTCGACTATACATTCTACCCTAGTCGACTAACATTTCCTGAATCAGAAACCCAACTCTCTGGAAAACAGATTTAGTCGACTTAGAGTATCTGTTAGTCGACTTGAGATGTCTGTTAGTCGACTGCCCGTTCCACCTTAGTCGACTAACTTTTCCTGAATCAGAATTCCAAGTCTCTGGAACCCAGTTTTAGTCGACTAGACTAGACTATTAGTCGACTAGAGACCACTATTAGTCGACTACCCCATTTTCCTAGTCGACTAACCCCTCTATTAGTCGACTGCCCGTTCCACCTAGTCGACTATCTTTGGCTGTTTGTTATAGATAATTACCTTCTTAATTTGGATCTTATGCTTACTTCATATGTTTGTATATTGTACTTAGTGATTTGTTACTAGATGTATATCACCACTGTCATGCTATCTCTTTACACCAAGCATGATACACCTGTTTCTTATAATTATCACGATAACGGGAATGTAGTACCTGATTACTTGTTATGATTCCAGTTATGATTCTTGTTATGTATTCCAGTTATGATCTTACTCATTCCCGAAATCTGATAATTATGTTAATAAACTATAAAAAGGACAACTTGTATGGGAATGGGAGGAAGTGATGGATGCCGGAATGATACCTTGCTTATAGTAATGGAATAAAATATTGACGATTCGTGTTAGTGGGACTTTGGGCCCACAGAAGATGCGTGTTAGGGGGACTTAGGGCCCTCAAACTGGTCCCAGGTGTATGGGAACTACTATAAGAAGTGATATCAGTTCTCCATCTACTTCCGTTAACAACCCTCGACTAGCTTATATATGGATGTATGTGAGTTGGGATATATACCGAGACACATACCTAGATATATGGGTCAGACGAGTAATAATAATAAGCGGTACCTTTTGTAACTCTTGTTATGCTTGTTATGACTTCCTTTACGTACCCCTGTCATGTCATGTTACTTGTTCCTGTTATGATTCTTGCTATTCCTTTTATATCTGTTGTGTGTTCCTGTTATAACCTTTTTATTACTCCGTTGTATATGCTTGGCTTACGATGATGTGAGATAAAGGTATATAGATGAGGGTTTCCTTGTTTGGATTATTCCTTCGACGTACTAGTCTCATAAAGCCGTAATCTAAGCTTATACTATGTCTTTCCAACTTTAACCCGTTATGCTTCCATCTCCTACTGGTTGATATTTATTATACTGTTCTAACTCTCCTATTCTTGTCGCTTTGCCATTTGGCTATAGCCTGTTCATTGTTGGGAGGTCCTGACTCCCTTAGATTTGTATGTTCAGGTTCCGAAGCTTGGATCGAAGTGGAACCATCCACAGAGGATCGAACTTTTCTTAGTGAGCAAGCAGACTAGTTCCTGTTCTTTTGTGCCAGACTTCTCTTTTTGACTCACGGGATCTTCATCTAGCTCGTGAGCCTTTTGTGTCCTTATTTTATATTGTACTTTTGGACTTGGTTGTGATAAAAGACATATGTAATGTGTAATATTTTATCATATCCTGTGATAGCTTTGTATTTGTACTTTTAAGTTGGCATATTATGAATACCACGCTTTGTGTTGTACTCTGATCTTTGTTGTACTAATGCTTAGCGTATATACGTGGGGGCACCTTCTGACCTGCGTATATACGTCGCAGTGACGTCCCCGTATCCGTGGGATCGGGGCGTTACAGGATGGTATCAGAGCCTAGGCTCTCCCACCTATAGTACAATCAAGCAGCAAATTCTAGTAATTTGCTATTGCCAACTACAATGTACAAAGTTATCTAGTCCTTCTTGATTCCTTCTTGATTCCTTCCCTTATGTCCTAAAATCCTTCCATTTTTCCAGCTCTTTCCAGTCATCTTTCACCGACTAGGTATGGATAGAAGATCGGGTCGTAACAACTCTGGGCAAGTATCGAATGGACCCACGGGAGAGAATGTGGATATTCTGAGGGTTATCCAGGCAATGATGGAGAATCAGCAACAACAGACGGAACTCCTTCGGCAAGAGTTAGCAGCTCCAAAGGAACAGAGGCCGGGAAATATTTCAGACTTCAGACGGTTGCAACCAGCCATATTCACGGGAGGAAGAAACCCATAGAAGCTGAACAATGGCTGACGGACACCACAGACCTGTTGAATGCAGCCCGAGTTCCAAAGGAGAATCAGGTGGAGGTTGCTAAGATTCAATTGAAGGATATAGCCAGAACATGGTGGCTAGCTGAGGAGGCAAGATTGGAGAAGCCTGTCACTTGGGACACATTCTCCAAGAGCTTCTATAGCAGATTCTTCCCTGCCACAGCTCAGAAAGACATGGAAGAGCAGTTCATCAGGCTTCAGCAAGGGAATCGGTCTGTGGATGAGTATGCCGCGGAATTTCTCAGACTCAGCCGTTTTGCTCCATACATGGTGACTGATGAGGAGAAGCGGGCAAGTAGATTCCAGCAGGGCCTACAGATGGACATCCAAGTATTCTTAATGCCCCAGCAGCTGAAGACTTATTCTGAAGTCCTCACCATAGCTCGAGAAGTGGAACGTGGATTGGAGAAGAAGAGATTAACCCTGTTAAGGAACCAGGCCAAGAAGAGGCCTTTTCAGTTGATGGATGAGGAAGATGCAGTTATGGCAACCCATGGCCCGATGATCAAGCGACCATTACCTCCTCTTTCGCAGATAGTATGCAATTTCTGCCACAGACCCGGACATTATAAGAGAGATTGTCGAATGGCCAATGGACAATGTTTGGCATGTGGGACAGGGAGACATACGGTAAAGGATTGCCCGTTCAGAAGGGTAGGGAATATTGCACCTGTTAGACCAGCACCTCCAGCCCCTGCACCTCCAGCCCCTGCACTTCCAGCCCCAGCACTTCCAGCTCCCCCACTGAGGAGGAACCCAGAACCTGTGGACCGTAGAGCTCCATTTCCACCCCACCGGTACGATCATCCTCAGAGAGGAGCAAGACCCAGAGCAGATTACGGCAGAGGCCAAGTTCACATCATGGCGGCGGAGGTATCAGATGATGCAGCAGAATGTGCAGACCAGTATCCAGATCAGGAACCTCAAGGATATCATGGTAACAACTACCCTGATCTTGTATTGAGTTAGTTATCTTTCTAAATATTTCCCTTATCATTCTCTCATTTCCAATCCTGGTCCCCCCTGTGTTCATCTTACCCCTGTTTTGGTTTATGAAGCCTTTGATTCCACCATTGTCCTCTTCGTGTTCAATTTACCCCTTAACGAAATTGCGAGGACGCAATTTTTTGTAAGGTGGGTGGATTGTAATACCCCGTTCCCGGAATACGTACTTAGTTGCGTATTCAGGTTTTCGATCGTATTTTTTTCAATTGACTTTCTGTATTTGACCGATTTTAGTTTCAAATATTATTTTCCAATATATTAGATTTTCTATGATTTTCTGGATTTTTCCTGAATTAAACTGAATTTCTTCAAAACCGGTGTCGGCCAGTGCCGCTGACCGATTCCCAGATTTTTCATTTGCAAACAGTTTAGAATTTCTAAAAGGTCCTTTAGACATTTTCTCTTAGAATCATATTTCTTACTCAAATGCTTTTTCTGAGGATTTTATGAAATTATGAAAATTCCACCGGAGTCGGTAGCTAACTGATTCCGGGATTTTTAGTTTTAAAACTATAAAGTATTTCTTAAAACGGATTTCACTATGAGTCTTAAAATATTATTATTGATTTTTGGTATAATTTGCGAGTCGTTCTGAAATACTTGAATTTCGGACGATTTCGGTATTTTCCGAAATGTTTTCCGTATCCTCGACTTAAACCCGGGAATCTGTGTTTCCAATATTTTCATTTTTTCTATTCAAAGAGAATATCTTCTCTTTATCAATTTCTTTTCCTTTTTCCTTTTTCCTTATTTCTCTTCCTTCCTCCACAAGCCACAAGCTTTTCCAATTTTCCAAAATTCCAATCTTTTCCAAAATTCCAACTTCCACACACTTCCACCAACTTCTACCATTAATGCCCCTCCTTCTCTCTCTCTTCCATGGCCGGCCAAGTGGCCAAAAGAGGGACACCTCATCCACTCCCATTTGCAAAAACCCCCCTCTCTTCTATCTTATTTGCATCTCTTTACAAATCCAAACCCTATTTAAACATTTCCTTTACATTCTATTTCCTTTTTCTTCACTTCAACAAAGAGTTAGCCCTCACCACTTTCTCCTTCACCTCAACTTCAACCACCAACTCTCAAAGCATCACCAAGGTTTCCATCTCCACTTCAACCAACAACTTCGGATTTGGGGATCGTGTCTTTCTTCATCAACTATATCGCCGTGGATCAAATTCGTCGACCACGACCTTTCCGAACTCGTAAAGCTTCACTTAAACCATTCGAGGTGAGTATTTTTACTCACCAAGACTCATACAATTCTTAGTATGTTTATGTTTCCATATCTTGTATAATTGTGTCTTCAAAATCATGTTTTTAATCATCAAACACAACCAGCAAATTCTGTTCTGTACCCTGTTTTCAGACCACGATTAGTCGACTTGACCTAGGAGCTAGTCGACTTGAAACCCTTAGTTGAAACGCAACCTTTTCTAGAACACAGTTTTAGTCGACTATAGATCACTATTAGTCGACTATAGATCACTGTTAGTCGACTATACATTCTACCCTAGTCGACTAACATTTCCTGAATCAGAAACCCAACTCTCTGGAAAACAGATTTAGTCGACTTAGAGTATCTGTTAGTCGACTTGAGATGTCTGTTAGTCGACTGCCCGTTCCACCTTAGTCGACTAACTTTTCCTGAATCAGAATTCCAAGTCTCTGGAACCCAGTTTTAGTCTACTAGACTAGACTATTAGTCGACTAGAGACCACTATTAGTCGACTACCCCATTTTCCTAGTCGACTAACCCCTCTATTAGTCGACTGCCCGTTCCACCTAGTCGACTATCTTTGGCTGTTTGTTATAGATAATTACCTTCTTAAATTTGGATCTTATGCTTACTTCATATGTTTGTATATTGTACTTAGTGATTTGTTACTAGATGTATATCACCACTGTCATGCTATCTCTTTACACCAAGCATGATACACCTGTTTCTTATAATTATCACGATAACGGGAATGTAGTACCTGATTACTTGTTATGATTCCAGTTATGATTCTTGTTATGTATTCCAGTTATGATCTTACTCATTCCCGAAATCTGATAATTATGTTAATAAACTATAAAAAGGACAACTTGTATGGGAATGGGAGGAAGTGATGGATGCCGGAATGATACCTTGCTTATAGTAATGGAATAAAATATTGACGATTCGTGTTAGTGGGACTTTGGCCCACAGAAGATGCGTGTTAGGGGGACTTAGGGCCCTCAAACTGGTCCCAGGTGTATGGGAACTACTATAAGAAGTGATATCAGTTCTCCATCTACTTCCGTTAACAACCCTCGACTAGCTTATATATGGATGTATGTGAGTTGGGATATATACCGAGACACATACCTAGATATATGGGTCAGACGAGTAATAATAATAAGCGGTACCTTTTGTAACTCTTGTTATGCTTGTTATGACTTCCTTTACGTACCCCTGTCATGTCATGTTACTTGTTCCTGTTATGATTCTTGTTATTCTTTTTATGTCTGTTGTGTGTTCCTGTTATAACCTTTTTATTACTCCGTTGTATATGCTTGGCTTACGATGATGTGAGATAAAGGTATATAGATGAGGGTTTCCTTGTTTGGATTATTCCTTCGACGTACTAGTCTCATAAAGCCGTAATCTAAGCTTATACTATGTCTTTCCAACTTTAACCCGTTATGCTTCCATCTCCTACTGGTTGATATTTATTATACTGTTCTAACTCTCCTATTCTTGTCGCTTTGCCATTTGGCTATAGCCTGTTCATTGTTGGGAGGTCCTGACTCCCTTGGATTTGTATGTTCAGGTTCCGAAGCTTGGATCGAAGTGGAACCATCCACAGAGGATCGAGCTTTTCTTAGTGAGCAAGCAGACTAGTTCCTGTTCTTTTGTGCCAGACTTCTCTTTTTGACTCACGGGATCTTCATCTAGCTCGTGAGCCTTTTGTGTCCTTATTTTATATTGTACTTTTGGACTTGGTTGTGATAAAAGACATATGTAATGTGTAATATTTTATCATATCCTGCGATAGCTTTGTATTTGTACTTTTAAGTTGGCATATTATGAATACCACGCTTTGTGTTGTACTCTGATCTTTGTTGTACTAAATGCTTAGCGTATATACGTGGGGGCACCTTCTGACCTGCGTATATACGTCGCAGTGACGTCCCCGTATCCGTGGGATCGGGGCGTTACACATTCCCCATGCAAGTATCCTCTTTATGGCTATTAACATAATTATCGGATTACGGGAATGAGTAGGATCATAATTGGTCATAACAGGAGTACATAACAAGCATAACATGAGTTCATAACAAGAGATCAAGTTCTACATTCCCGTAATGTGATAATCATGAGTAGAGGGGTAATAAGTCATGTCGTAATAAGGAACAAGTGCTAAGTTGCAGCATATCAGGTGTCATGTGTTGTATGCCTTGAAGGTGATATTAGACAGGTGACAGGTCATGTTATAGTAGGAACATGCATCAAGTAGTAACATGTTAAGTGATACATAATGCCAATATGAGTCGACCCGACGAAGCGGGAAAAATCGAATGGAGGCGAAAACACTCGCCTAAATCTTTAGAAAACACAGTGAAATCCCCGATCTCCGGAATCCAGGAAATGAACGCGTCAACGCGTTTAAAGGGAAAGTGATAGAGAGAGGAGAAAATCAAGAGAGAGAAAGAGAATGAGAGAGAGGAGAGAGAATGAACCAAGAGGAGAGAGAATGGAGACGCGGGAAAAGCAGACGCGAGAAATAGCATACGCGGGAAATAGCGGACGCGGGAAATAGCGGACGCGGGAAAAGCGTTGCAGGGATGTCACAAACGCGGGGTTCGAGACCCGCGTTCTAGTAAGGACACGAGGAGAACGCGGACGCGAGCATGAACTCCACGTTGCGTTGATATAAGAAAGCGAAGGTCGCGTTAAATAACTATTTGGACGCAGCGGTAAAATCCGCGTCTAGAAATCAACAGAAAGAAAGAGAGAGACAGGGGAAGAGGGAGAGTGAGACGCAGGGAAAGAGTGAGGGAAATCAGAGAAGAAAAGGAAATGAAAAAGGAAAGGAAAGGAAAAAGAAGGAAAAGAAAGAAAGAAGGAAAGGAAGGAATGAAAAGAGGAAGGGAGGATGGCCGGTGGTCACCAGCGGCGGCCGAGATTGGCCGGAGTTGATGGTTAAAGCTCCAAACCCAACAAATCTAGAGGGTGCAAGTATAGTTCAAAATGGAAAATGGAGTTTTGAAAACGAGGCTTCGGAGAACGAAGCTATACCTCGTTAGAAAGAGTATTCCGAGGAGAGAAAGATGGCGTGATCCGTGGTGGCCAAGGGGGAGTATATGGTGGTGGAGATGGTGGAGAAGGTGGTGGTGGAAATGGGTTTCCTTGGTGTTTCTTGATGGAAAAGTGGATGAAGAAGGTGGTGTGGAGGTGGTATAGTTGTTGGAAATGGAAGAGATGGAGGGGAGAATGGTGGTGGAGTTGGTGAAGGAGTTGGAGGTGATGGTGGTGAATGTGGCCGGCCAAGGAGGGAGGCAAGGCTCTTTTGGGTTGCTGTTGGCTTCTCTGTTTGCTGCAACATGAAGAAGAAGAAGAGAAAATGAAAGAGAGAGAGAAGGAGTGGGGGGGTGTATATATATATAAAAAGTTTGGAAATATTACAAGTTGCCATTGGGATTCTTACATGCAATGGGACTTGTGTCTCTTGCAAATAGAAAAGGCTGCGTCCCCATGCACCAGGACTCGCGTCTGGCAATTGCCCAGACGCGAGATGAAAATTCGCGTTTGGGAAAAACGCGAACACCGCGTTTAACAAAAGGACAAAAGTCATATTTGGCTTGATTGGAGTTGATCTGAAATGCATTAAATGCAGTATGGAGAGGATCTCTGCATTAAATGCAGAATTCTAGGTCGGTGAAACTCGCGTCTAGCGAGGAGAGAAAAAAGTGAAAAATATCTGGGTACTATTCCGGTATCTGGGAAAACACCGAAAACTCTGAAAAGTCCCAAAAATAAAGTAGCTTGGAAAGCTTTCCAAAAATTCTCAAAAAATAATAAATATTATAAAAAGATTTTTTAGTGAAATCGGTTTTCAGAAATTTAGTCTCATTTTCAAAATAAAAATCCTGAAGTCAACCGTCAATATCGGTCTACACCGGGTTGGTCGATTTTGATAAAATCAGAAAATTCTCAGAAAATGTGATTTTAAGAAGTTACAGGAAAGCCGTTTCTTAAAATCCAACTCCGTTTGTAAATTAAAAATCCGAGAATCGGTCAGTGGTACTGGCCGACACCGGTTTTGAAGAATTTCAATTTAATTCTGAAAAATTCCAGAAAATCATAGAAAATCTAAAATATTAGAAAATGACGTTTTAAAAATGAAATTGGTCAAATTGGAATGGTGAAAAGATCAAATCGATCAACTCACTAGGATCGGGTTCCCGGTTCAGATTAGGGCTGACTCCGAGTTCACGAATCCAGATCCAAGGCAAAACAATCATGTAAGTATCTCATAATACAAAACAAATACAGAAAGTAAATCGAAAAAAATACGACTGAAAAATCTGAATACGCAATTAAGCACGTATTCCGGGAGCGGGGTGTTACACTAAACATCCAAACACCGAAAAAAATCACTAACAAGTTCTTAAGTTTCAAATGGAATTATTATTACTTCCTCACTTCCACCCCTAACCAAACAATCCCGTCGGAGAATGAAAGAAATTTAGAAATTTCAATCAATGCACAATGAATCGCAATTATTAATAATTTTCATAGTAACATTCATACACTATGAGCGAGCCTCCACGAACCGCTAATCGATTTTTAGTGATCTATCTACGTCATGAATTTGAATCGTCGCGTAGTACACCTCAGTGTACGATTCAAGTTTAATTTGAAAAATCCATCACCTACCATTAATGGAGAGATTCGAGCTCACAATCTCTCACGAGGAAAAAAAGCGAAATGTCACTTGAGCAACGCTCAGTCGGCATATATTTGATAGTGTTGTCATTCTGCGTCTAGTTCAGGGAAGAAACAGTTGTAGCAGAACTAATTCGACAGCAGCACAATAATAACAACTGTAATAAAGAAATTGACTACAAGTACTGAATTATCTTGTTGCGCTCGTCACCGAGGATTTTATTAAAATTTAAAAATTAAATGTTCGATACCTAATTTATCTGAGGCTTCAACATACAAGTTCAAATGATCGTACATACACACATAAAAAATAAAATACAAACTGAATTACGCAACTCTAACCAAATAATTTCAAGAAAGTCTGAAGAAAAAGGAAAGTGAACAAACAGTGGAGATTTGTTTCTCAATCGTTGTCATGCCCATTTTGCACCCAATCTAGTTGTTAGTTTGGGTGCACGAGGGGGCATCCATGGTTATACAAAGGCACGTGCTTGATATATTGGCACGGATAATGAGGTCCTATCTTTAAATAATTAGGTGGTAAAATAGAAACTTGTTTTTATAATATTCTGTCGGAAAAATAAAAATGTCAGTTTTTGAAGATATCTTCAAAACTTATTGTCGTTATTGGGCCTGAGACATTCAGGCCGTTGTTTTTCTTTAGGCAAAGCCCAACAATTTGACCGAAGAGTCAGTCAAATTTTTGATTTTTGGTTATGTTAAAATTCAAAAAAATACCATGAACTTTGAACATTTTTTTAAGAAAAAATATCATGAAATTTAGGAAATGTAAGAAAATACAACATTTCAATAAAATAGTAGATAGCCGTTAACGATAAAAAAAGCCAAAAAAAAAACTTTCCCCTCGTTGCGAAAACAGAAATTAGAAAAGAGAGGGAAGCATCAGAGGAGGTGGAAGACAATGGGCAGCAAAAGCGAGGCAGAGGGAGAAGCAGGAGAAGGCGGGAAAAGGTAAGGGAGTGGGTGCTAGGGGGAGGTGTGAGGTATTAACAGGAGAAAAACGGGGAAGGGGTGACGTAAGGGAATCAAGAGGAGGTGGAGGGGCAGTGGGGGGAGGTGTGGAAGGAGAGACGAAAGGGCGATGACGGGGATAACTAGAGAGTTGGAGGGCATTGGACGGAGGGGGTAGAGCGGCGGGAGGAGATGTTGGGAGGTGGGAGAAGGCGGGGAAGAGGGAGGTGAAGCGGGGTGATGATAGCTAGAGGAGCTGGAGGGTAAGGGCAATATAGACCCGACCCACCAAACCCCACCCGACCTTGGTTTACCGGGTCCGGATTTGGCCTAACCGAGCTCGGGTCATATTTGGCCTGACCCGATTGTTAAACGGGTCGGTAACCTGCTGGATCAGATTAAACTCTCTTCACCCAATTATATGTGTGTGTGTGTGTGTTTACATTTTTTTTTGAAAAACCTTCCATTTCCTTCCTCTCACAGTCGCAGTCTACAACAGTGGACCCCCTCACCGAAGACTTTAAATTAATCTCGTCCTCCCCCGTTGCCGAAATCGACCTTGATAAACCCTAAATTCACTCGATCTCATGCTTCACTACGCCGAAGTCGATCTCACCGTAAGTCCCTCCTTTATCATAATTTGTATTTATTCAAAGCATTCTAATGGGTCGATCCCACCGACCCATTTAGTTAAACGGGTCGTGTCGACCCTTGTAAGACTCGATCAAGTTCGGGTCTTGATTTTTGACCCGATTATAATAATCGGGTTAGGTCGACTTGAAC
>JAVJIF010019975.1:0-86798 GCA_038442645.1 Agave tequilana | reverse complement strand
AAATCTCCAAACAAAGAAGCTGCCCACCTGGTGTGGCCACCTGGCCATACCATGGCCGCGAAAACGCGACCAAAACCACGTTTCCGTGGCCGTTTAATATTTATTAGGGGAGCGTTTGCTCCCCCTATCTCCTCACGCCTCCTCCCTCTGGGTTTTTGCCTATAAAAGGCAGGGTTTTCACTGTAAATGGGACAACTATGCAGAGGATAGGATTTAGTCCGTTTTTCATTCTTTATAGTTTAGGTTTTTGTTTTCTTTTCATGTAATTTTTATGTCTTTGTAAGTATAGTTTGGACTGAGATTCATGTAAGTAAGAGAGAGAGGCTTATGTTGAGAGTGACACCGATGTACCTCCTCCTTTCTTCCATCGTTTCTGCAAGCAATAAAAGGTAACTTTTTTTTATGTTTGTCTTTACTTTTGTTTCCTTCTTCTTCTTTCTACTTTTCCTCTTTCTGTTATGATGAGCATTCAAGTGAATCTAGAAGCATCAGTATAACAATGTTTGTGTGAGTGCCAACGATATTTTATGATGATGTTCTCCTCCTCAAGACTCCGTATCATTTCATTCTTGTTTGTCTTGATGATATATGTGAATGGGGACTGAGCTCGATCTTATGGCTTATGCATTGAACGCCTCCGAAGTAAGGTAGAACATGCAAGGGTTCCAAGTAAGTCATCAACCAAAGGAGGTAAGTATTTCTTTAATATTTTCTTTCTTTTCCTTTATTTCTTTAGTTTAGAACACCAACACCAACAACACCACTTCTTTTATCACTCCTTTTCCATTTCTTTATACATATCCAATTCTGATTTCTCCATCTTCTCAATCTCCCATTTTCTGCCTAACTTCATTGTAATTTATTTTTCTTTTCTTTCTAAGAAACTAAAGAAGAACTTTTAACCATTAATTGTAGTTTAAAAAAGAACTTACTAAAAAGCTTTCATCGCTAGTCCTTCCTTGTGGATCACGGCCCACATAGCCACTTGCTATTGCGGTAGAATTGAGAACTTGCACTTTTCATTCTTAGTTCTAAAATTATGTATTCTTGTGTGCAGGTATTAACTCAACTAAATTTTGGCGCCGTTGCCGGGGAGGGACGGTAAGTCACTCACTTTAAAAGTTTACATTTTTGGTTAACTTTCTTCTTCATTTTTTGTACAGATTTAACAACAAGGAATTCTTGCTGCAGTGGACACAAAAGTGGCCTTGGACTCTGCTCAAGAAAGCAGAGCCAAGAAGCCCTCAGATTTGCTACATTCCAGTGGCAAAATTGAGTGAACTACTAACCTATATTATTATAGGTTGGCTAAATTGAAAATCTGAATTTTTGTAGCATTTATCTCCTTATTTGACTCACTGTATATACATTTTTAACACAACAGTAAAAAAGTTGATTGTAAATGCTAAAAATGGTTTAGACTTTGCATTTAAGCACGTTTCTATTTCATTTTATTTTTTATTTACTGTTGAAGAGTGCTGGAGCCAAGGTACGTGTGCATAGCATTTAGTATAAGGTTCTTGTATGATTGCTTGAATGTTACTTTTCTCTATATAGTTGTACATTGCACTAAATTGATTTAAGGGCTTGTCCTATAAACAAGATAAGGTGGGGAAGTTATTACCCTCCCTTAGCCCACAAACAATCTCCTCACTCACTAACCCAAACCTAACTAAAAATGAGTAGACGTTGGCCCTAGGGACATCTCAGACTCAATTAAGAGATTATCCTAAGGGGAAAGGTGTTAGAATTTGACTCCTTCCAAATCAGTGTCTAGGAAGGGGATTAAGGGTCGAAAGCCCGAAGGTTGGTGGTTACTTAATTAAGGAACGTCTTTGACGAATAACCTTCCACCAATCTTTCCCTGACTTGGCTGATTAGCTTGTGGTCAAAGTCTGCATTATACTTCCTATGGACAGTCTAACAAGTTAGGAGTCGTTTAGGTCAAAGGTCTACCCTAACTTAGGTTAGATTTTTTTTTGTTTGCTTATTTGTTTGTTTTTTTTCTTTGTTTGTGTTTTATTGTGTGATATGGCTTATACAATAATTTTTTCAATTTTAATGGTAATTCATATTACACACCAACCTCTTTTTCGGATATTACTAACCCGGCATATCATAACTTTAACTAACCTAATGCCTGATTGGTCTTATCCGAATCAATATAACCCATGCCCCCAATCTTATAACCATAATTTCCAAAATAATGTCAACTCTTTACAGAGTCAGTGGGGATTCACCTCCCTCGAGTCCAATTTTCAACCAACTTGTCCTCCTTATCCACCTTGTCCATAATATTTCCAAGATTTATACTCAGTTCCACCAGTCCAAAATAGAAAACCATCAATTTTAGAAATGAGTATGCGTGAGTCCAAACAACAATCACAAAATCTGATGGACTCACAATTTTACCACCAATTTCAAAATAACACTTCATCTTTTCAAGACCAATCGCAACAAAACGATGAACCTATCAACTATTAAAAGATGCTTGAAGCAATGACTCAGGCTCAAAATGCTCGTAATCATGACATAGATATGATGGTCCAAACTCTACGTTCTCACTATTTGGCCACTTCTGATGTCGTTAACCATTCTGTTAGAGCTGAAGAGTCATGTTGCTTTGGAAAACAAGGTTCCATTTCAGCACAATCATTTGAACTTGCCCAAACTCCAAATTTTAAAAATGATATTGACAGTTTGGCAAGTTATTCCTTTCCTGAAATAGAACTTGAGAATGAATATGATCATGAACTTCAATTTAGTAATTCAATTCTACTTCCTAATTCAATTATGACTTCAGTGACTTCACCTAATTTTAATTTTTTTCCGAGTCAATATTGGATCCTGTGCCAATTCATAATGAAATTGAATCACCCATCTTTGTTGATCAGCATATTGAACTTGACCAATTTTATACTTTTGAAAGTCCTATTGATAAATTGGCAAGTTCTCATTTTTATAAATTGAACTCAATGAGAAATGTGACCTAGATTCTCAAATCTGTCATCCAGTTCAAATTTTCAAATCAATATTGACTCCATTTTTGTTACCCGATTTGAGTAATATTTTAGAGTCAGTTTTGATTCTCACACCTGTGAACTTGAATCATCAATATTAAGTCACATTCCATTGTGAAAAATGATTGTGGACTTGAGTTTCAACTTTTTAATTTGGACCCACTTCCTGAACTAATCTCGACTCCTAAACCTTTACTTGACTTAAGTCACTTTCCTGAGTCGGTATTAGTTACCGTACTTCCTAAATCCAAGTCAATCATTCTACCTTTTCACACTCCATTTTGGGACAAGGCGGTTGACAAAATTGACTCCGAAATTAATTATGAAATTTAAAAATTAGATGGGGTTAAATTTTTAATAAAAACCGTTCATATATACATTATTTTAGAGGGTTATATAAGAGAGATTTCTAGTGGGTTCCTCTGAACTCCATGCAAAGTCGATTGGGCCGTATTTCGTGGATCAATCAGACCACCACCGGAACCACCACCTTAAGGTAGTATTTCCTTCCCTGTCTTCTTTTCATGCATCTATGCATTAATTCATACATTGAGGACAATGCATGAGATAGGTGTGGGGGGAGGGTTCTAATATAACTTAGGTTTTTCTTTTTATTAAAAAAAATTTAACATTTTCTTTACTTTTAAAAAAAATTTTGGAAATAGAAACAATATTTTGACATACTTTTTGTAAGAAATTAAATCAATTTTAAGGAATAGGAAAATCAAAATTAGTATTTCTTAAACTTGGTTAAAATAAGATTATTTGTTTGATTTTTAGAGTTAGGAAGATAATTTGTCAAAATAATTTAGTCTTGATCTTTACCCTAATGAAATATGCACACTTCATACACTTACACACTTAGGGTTCAAAAAAAATGAAGATTCTTATTGCTTATAAAGAAATAAAAAAAAAGAAAATATATATCGATGAAAGATGAACAAATCTAATTATTGATTAGCTTGACGCTTTGGCCTAAGTAAGCCTTGGTATTTATGCGAAAGATGATTAGATAAGTTTGAGAAAAATATAAAAAAATTCTCTGATTAAGCTGGGTATTTGTGCCTAATAAAGCATAAGTATTCATGCCTAAAATTGATTCATATAATAAAATCCTTAGTTTTGTGGCCTTGTTTGCTCGAGTCTCAAGTCCTTGGGGTGTTTTTCTCACCCGGTGTCCTAAGACCATTTAGTTTGGGAGTCATCGATTAAAGGCTCGTTACATGGGCAGATTAGAAAGCCTAATAGAACTATGGAAAAATACCACCAAAAAATTTATATATATATAAATAAATAAGGCATAAGAGTTAGAGTTAAAGAACCCTTAGTCAAAATTTTCACGGTCACAAGGTGCATATGACTTAGGGTAAAGTAATAGACTAGATGAGAAGTACAATTTGACTCCTTACTTTGATTGATAACAAATTTTTGAATAGAGACTAAGTTTAGGAATGAAAAATTCGGTTTTCCTATCACTTATAGATTACTTAAAACTTACTATAATATTTCAAATATTTTTCTTTCAAAATGTTTTTTCAAATTACTAACATTTTTTCTCTTTCTTTACGGATTTTGTGGGTGTAATCCACTGAAAACCCTCACGAGACAAAACTCGTCCTCTGGACGTAACCTAGAGGTTTAACGGCTTGTTGCACATGCTCAGTGCAATCGCATGACCTGCGAAAGTGGTCTAATAATCCTTAGTATAGTTTAGTTGTTTTGCTCGAGGACGAGCAAAAGATGGGTAATGGGGTGTGATCGGTCGCTAAGATTGCACATTTATTATCATATTCTCATACTTATTATTAAATAAACTCTGCTTGTCCCTAATTATTGTTTAATTTATTTGTAGGCCCATTCCTAAAGGAGAGTGAAGAAAAATGAGCCCAAAAGCCCATCAAATTCTGAATTAAATCAGAATAAATTCGAAATCAGTGAATCTTGGCAAATCAGAGAGGTTGAAAACGGTTAAAATGAATCATCCCAAATCAAGCGGTTGAAGCTAAAGATCAAAGGTCGTTTTAACAAATTTTGAAGCAGAAACGAGAAAACCAGTAGGAGATAAGGAAAAATCTCCAAACAAAGAAGCTGCCCCAACCTGGTGTGGCCACCTGGCCATACCATGGCCGCGGAAATGCGGCCAAAACCGTGTTTCCGCGGCCGTTTAATATTTGTTGGGGGAGCATTTGCTCCCCCTATCTCCTCACGCCTCCCCCCTCTGGGTTTTTGCCTATAAAAGGCAGGGTTTTCACTGTAAATGGGATGACCATGCAGAGATAGGATTTAGTCCAGTTTTCATTCTTTATAGTGTAGGTTTTTGTTTTCTTTTCATGTAATTTTATTTCTTTATAAGTATAGTTTAGACTGAGATTCATGTAAGTAAGAGAGAGAGGCTTATGTTGAGAGTGACACCGATGTACCTCTCCTTTCTTCCATCGTTTCTACAAGAAATAAAAGGTAACTTTTTTTTTATGTTTTTCTTTACTTTTGTTTCCTTCTTCTTCTTTCTACTTTTCCTCTTTTGATTTTGATGAGCATTCAAGTGAATCTAGAAGCATCAGTATAACAATGTTTGTATGAGTGCAAACGATATTTCATGATGATGTTCTCCTCCTCAAGACTCCGTATCATTTCATTCTTGTTCGTCTTGATGATGTAATGCGAATGGGGACTGAGCTCGATCTTATGGCTTATGCATTGAACGCCTCCGAAGCAAGGTAGAACATGCAAGGGTTCTAGGTAAGTCATCAACCAAAGGAGGTAAGTATTTCTTTAATATTTCTTTCTTTTCTTTTATTTCTTTAGTTTAGAAGACCAACACCAACAACACCACTTCTTTTATCACTCCTTTTTCATTTCTTTGTACATATCCAATTCTGGTTTCTCCATCTTCCCAATCTCTCATTTTCTGCCTAACTTCATTGTAATTTATTTTTCTTTTCTTTTTAAAAAACTAAAGAAGAACTTTTAACCATTAATTATAGTTTAAAAGAGAACTTACTAAAAAACTTTCATCGCTAGTCCCTCCTTGTGGATCACGACCCACATAGCCACTTGCTATTGCAGTAGAATTGAGAAACTTGCACTTTTCATTCTTAGTTCTGAAATTCTGTATTCTTGTATGCAGGTATTAACTCAATCAAATACTAACAACTATCCAACTACATCAAGAACACAAATCAAAATCCTCAGAAAAGAATACAAACCTCACGTCAATTAACCCAACAGTATACCCCTTCTCTACATTATCAGTATATTGATATATTCAGGTCCCAATATCTAGAAATATGTACTCATTTTTATCTAACAAATCATTACTATCCAATCTGATTAAGATTATCAATCCACTCCCTCTTCAATTAAGCTCGCTCGCAGACCCAAATATCAAAACACAATTTCACTAAATATATGTATAATCCATTAGTCCTGGCCAATCTCATTTATACCTATTCCTCAACCGCCAGTCAAATCATACTCCGACATACTCACTGATAGATCCAAAACTAATATCTAATCTTAACTCCTGTCTAAATCATCATCAAACACAGAGATTCAACCTGATAAATAATTTACATGAGAAGCCATGCATTTAACCACTAACACGAACTAATCAACTTGAAGATCCAATATATATTTCTATTTTATCACCAAATACGAAAAGATCCAGTCTATTATGTATCTTAGGTAAAGTCCATGCATCTGAATGTTAAGACAACGGATCCACTAAATATCCATGCATTTTACTAATCTATACTAATCCAATTTACATTCACATTTAAGTGATAAAATGTTATGTCCAAATACATTTAAACATGAAATATATGTATAATCCATCATCCCATGATCCAACTCTCTTTCAATGCATCAATCATAAATGGATAGTAAGTTGTCCCAATAGTATCAATAAAATATAGAATCAACAATCTGTTTTCCTAGAATTTTCATCTTACTAATTATTAATAAATATTTACTCGATACTGTCTATCATAAACTCTAACATAGTTGTCTAGGGTGGTTAATCAATTATTCAAAATGTATGTATACATGAACTATAACTAAGATGTACGAGTGATAACCATGTATGAACAATAATTTAAACAGTAAATACAATTTATTGAAAAGACTAAAATACCCACAATTAAATAATAATAAAATACAGAATGAGATAAACACTCACATGAAATGACGCGATTTTGGATCTGAATCGCCATCTGGTCTTCACTGTACGAACCAGTATGGATCTCTGGATCATCTCATAGGTCGGTCTTCGAATCTCCAGTGTATGGGGTCGTCTGCGAACATGAATCTGAGTCTCCTGCAACAGGTCCGGATCTCACCAAACGGGTCTGAACGCTGCAACACGCAATCCAACCCATGAACTCACACGAACATACACCCGTATACATACACACTCATGTACACCCATAAACATAATATACACATACATATATATTATATACACATACCTAAACACACATTCAAAGGACATACATACACTCACGCACGCACACAACAACACACTCACTAACCCATGCACTCACTAACACATACATAATCACACAAATAATTAAACACATGCACATATATTAATACACACACTACTTTATACACCATGTATTATTTACATTTAGAAATATAAAGAGAAAAGAAAAGGAGATTTTTGAAGGGAAAGAACTCACAGCCGGCCATGAAGAGTTCGACGGAAGACGAGGCGGAGGCCACGGAGTATGTCGAGGTTTCGCGAGTTGCCATCGAGGTCTCATTGGAGAAGAAAGAGGAGGTTGCATGGTGGGTTGGGGCTTCCAGCAAAGGAAGGGGAGGAAATTAGGTTAGAGTTTTGGTTTATAATTAGATGTTTATATATGACATGTTAATTGGTTATGACTATATAGTTAGGATTAGGATAATTTAAGATTAGATGGTTAGGATTAAGAGATAATGAGATATTAGGTTAGTTAGGATTTTTATTTAATTAATATAACTATAGAATTTAGTAGTTAGGATTATGAGGACTAGGTTGGTTAAGATTTGTATTTGATGGATAGGATTAAATATAGGGAGAGAGACAGTTAAGATATAGGATTACACAGTTAGGATTTAGGATTTAGTTGATAGTATAAGGATTAAAATAGATTTAAGATTAATTAGGATTTTATTTTAAAATATAACTAGTTGAGATTATGATTTTGAAAATATGATTTGGACTTGGGGTAAGTTAGGATTGATATGATTTTTGTTAGTTGGATTTGAGGTAAGATTAAAATTAGATATTGGGTAATAGGTTTTTGTTTGGTTTTGGCTCAAATAAAAGAAAATTAAAAGGAATGGAAATGGGCTCATGGCTTGGGTCAAGAAAAAATAAAAAAAGATATGAAATGGATATGGGCTAATGGTAAAAGGTAAAGCATATGAAAATGGGTACTTAGGTTGGATTGGGCTTAGGCTAAAGAATAAGAAAATGAAATAAAAAGGAAGAGAAAAATAAGGGGCAATAAGTGAGCTTGTCTAAGAATAATACACAAAATAAATATCAGTAATATTAATAATAAGAATAATAACAATAATATACAAAGATATTTAACAATAACAATAATAATAATTACCAATAGTAATAACCATATTAATAATATATAACAACAATAATAATTAACACAGAATAAATGCAATAAAAAATACTATTATTCATTATTAAATCTTGTATTTCAAAAATAGAGGTATTACACAACCTCTTTTCACCCGCGTTCCTGGGTGGCGCGAAGGTGACTCAACACCTGCTGAGCATCATCAACCGAGTTTGTACTCTCCAGGTTCCACATATCCTTCAAGTACATTCTCAATTGCTCTACCAGTAATTAGTACGCTTTCGCCCGATTAAAACCCCAGTCTGGCAGATATTCTCATTTGATTCTCGAGAAGGGATCGCGCGAACTCAAAGGAACTTCACCCAGATAGTACCAATTCAGTGTAATACTTTATCATGGTGAAGAATTGCTCCACCATCTAGAGGGTCAGCTCTTTCAAGATGTCCATAGCCGGTGTCAGCACCGGAGGAGAACTTCCTGATCCAGTTTCTACAATCACGAAGTACTCTCAGAAGTCGAGGTGGTACACTTGTCCCTCCCAAAAGTATAGGAGCAAGTTGGGTTAGAAGTTGCCTCATCTTTGAGATCACCACAGAAGCTTAGAATCAGAAACTGTAATATCTTCCTATGTAGCAACCTCAAAAACAAGCTTCACAGTAAGGGCCTTTTCTGTTGAAGCCTTAGCAGGAATATCCTTTGCATCGTATCTATGATAAGATCTTCTGCTTGAGTCAATGCAACATCACCTGCAGTCATTACGATGATGTCAGTGACAATGTTGAGAGTATGAATATCAAATTCTGGTATCTTACTAGGTTGAAGAGTCAGAGATAGCAAATCCTCCGACAAGTCTCCTGGTTAAGAAGATTCCACGGCCACAGATGTTGTGCTCACAGGGACCACCTCAGTGCTGATCTTGAGAACTTTTGAACTACCCAGTTTGGTCAGTTCCTCATTCATCTCAACGATATTTGTGAAGGTTTCGCCTTCATTAGTAGCAGCAGCCTCTGCAAAGTGTCATCCAAGTAGGTGTTAAAACAACATTTATATGTTTGACAAGAAAAGCCATAGATGGAAAAGAAAGAATACCTTCAGTGGTAGCGGTCTCTCCAAACAGCAGTTCTGTCTCGGGAACGGCCACCTGCATCTCCTATTCAGTCAAATGTGAAAAATTGCTGGTGTCAGGAGCAGGACACATGTTATCCTAGTCAACATCATCTCCTGAGTAATCTAGCTTCTCACTTGATGATGAAGATGAAACTGGAATAGGTAAAACTCCGGCAACAGAAAGCTTAGTCTTGACAAGTCTAATGGTTGGACTTTGCTCTGGAACCCCCGCAGAAGGCATCATCTTTATCAGGGAACCCGGTAGAATGATATTAGGGTCAATACTTTTCTCTTGATTTTGAAGAGAGCCTACGAAAGCAATCCTGGTAGACACTAGGGTCAGCACTGATTCATCTTCAGTTAGTTGTCTTTTTGCAGATTCCTCAGATAATCCCTCAACCATATCGACTGCAGGACCTTTGGTTTGGTGGCTTCTTGGACGTAGTGGAATCTCAGAGTCTTCATCCTCTTTGGAGCCAGTATGGGTAGGCTCAGGTTTTACTCCCGACGTAGAAGTTCCCTTGGAAGGAGCTTCAGCCACAGGCTCCCGTCGTGTCTTCTTCTGACTTAAGTCAGCCTCAGCAGACTGAGATCGAGTACGTTTTACAATTGCTCCTCTTGAGCATTTTTGATGGGTTCTTCAGTCAGCTTCTCCCCTGTCCAGCGGCTTCCATTTGACTAGCCTCAAGCTCAGCCTGAAGAAATTCATCCATCCCATTTAGATGGGTGTTCTTAGAGCCCTTATTGGCTTGAAACATAGCCTTCATCCACCTGATGTAGGTGTCGTTTATATTATACCTACTGACTGAGTCCATTATTACATACCATGCACAGAACCCGAGGCTGGTGTAGGAGTTTGATATCTTCTGTGGTGGTTGAATCTCGCCTCTGCTTCTCCAGACACATTAAAGTACCACGCGCTTGCCCTTTCGTACAGATTTTCACTAAAACGAAGGCCTAAATCTAGATTACCTACATATAGCTGATCATACCCAAATTGGCGAGCAAATGGGCTAGGCAAATAGGGTTCAATTGTGTCAGAGGACTAGGTACCATGGGTGAATATTAATAGCCACCAGAAAACCCCAGGTGAAAGAGTGGTGAACCCATCAACACTAGGACAATTAAAAAATAGTTCACCATATGAAGCTCCTCAGAAGTCAGGGAAGCACCTTACCAACTGGTAGTTCATGCTGCTCTAAAGAATTTGTCAGATCATTAGCATGTACCAACCATTCCAACTCGAGTGCTCCAATCGCTGGACAAATGGCATGGAATCTTCGGACGACTGTGTTACTGGCATCAAAGATAGGCAGTGCATGATGTACCACACCTGAAGTAGGTGTAGGGCAATTCTATGTGAGGATTTGGCATCTTCACCTTGAGTTCACCATCAGGGCCGATCACAGTATTGCGCTTATTGTCTTCGTCAACCACTATATTGCAGAAGTTTTGACACAACACTCGAAGCCCACTCTAGAGACAATCTATCATAGCAGGGAGCAGACCGAGAGACTAACCATTAGCAAGAAGAACAGCTGGATAAACTATATCGGTGACATTAACCTCATGAGGTAGTGTGGACCCCCGCCAGTAAGGCCCTGTCCGAGATGGGAGTCTTTGCCTGATAACGGAAACTATCAAAAACAGTGTCTGTCTTGAAGATGTCTTCATTTGACTCTGTCATATACGAGATCGCTGATTTAGAAATCCTCTCTGCGATCTTATCATCGGTACTGGCACCAGCCGAGTTACTAAGCTTGATTTATCCAAACCCTGAAAGAGGTAGTTATCTCAGGACATCTGCTTAACTCTCCCAGACCTCCACCCGATTGCTTGAGCACAAATATGGAAATGACACAAGGCCTCCCAGTAGGTCTCATACACTTGAGGAGTATCTTTCTTCAATAGGTGCATTTTTCAGTGTCAGGAATGTACTCTTCGTATGGAAGGTCCCCAATCGATAGGCCTGAAACTTCGAACATCTCATGCAAAGCAAATCCCATTTCTCCTACTGTGGTAAAAAACGTGCAGGTGTCCGGAGAGCATTATGAAGAAGTTATAATAACTCAAAGTGATTCCATAACACACAGCCTGACAGCGTGATACAACCCGCACTAGAGCAGTGGCCCTCCAATTTCTTGAGGACGAAGCAGACCATCTTTGCCCACCAAGAGGTTTTTATCGAGTGCACCCATCCTGGCGCCCGAAATTCAGACTGGGAGAATTTGCCCTTCACCTTCATGAACCTGCTGATAAAGATTGCAGCCTACTTAAAAGTTTTGCCTGTTGGGAAATCCTACTTCATCGAGCCTGGTAGTAGCTCGAGGGTCTCCCTACTATGACCAGCAGGGAAAGCGGCATGATTGGAGATCTTCCCGATTGCAACACCCGACTGTGCCTTGACCAAGTTCCAGTTCATGTACCAGCGAAGAGATATGGACTGCAAGTACGACGATGGAAACATCTATTCCATGTTGGGGAGGAAGAAGCTACGCTCTCCAATTTGATGAAGCTACTTATAGGGCCCATCAAACAAAACCTCCGCATTTTTGTCAATGGCATCTCCAAAAAGGAATACTGACTTCCTGAATAGACGTCGATTCGCAAACTCGAACCTCTCGTCTAAGATGAGCTCTCGCAAAGTTGAGGCAGTGCCCTTGATTAAATGGGCTTATCGCTCCGCGTTCTTTCAAATGAATGTGGGTACTGTCTTCCACAGACATTGGGGTAAGCACCGCCATGTGACCGAAGTGATTCCTCTTGCTCAAGGAATTCAAAGGATACCTTACTGGAAAAAGAAAAAAATTATAAGATTAGAGATCTCAAAAAAGGTAGTAAGAAATATCAAAGTGTTGAAACTCAAACGCAGGGCTAAACACATGAGACCCACGTTCAATGAGATGAAATGCAAGGCTCATATGAACCCCGCGTTTGAAGTTCACACTTATGAACTTAGGAATTTTTCAAAGTCCTGAGACTCAAACGCGAGCCTCATAAAGAGACTCATGTTCAGAAGTCTCAAGACGCGGAGCTCGCCAGACATGCATCCAATTCATAGACGTGAATGTCACATTGACAAGATAGAAACACGAAGATCATCAAATCCACGTTCTGCTCATCAACATGAGGGTCACGTTTATAAATCAAATGCGGGTCTGTAAGCCCCGCGTTGACTGTTCAACTTCAAAAGAAGTTTTTGAACTTTAAAATAAGAGGTGAAACTCTTCGTGTTCTCATTAATGGCGAAAGTCATTTTGCTTACAAGAAATGGAAGCCTCCTGAGGGGAGAACTACCTGTGGTAGTTGGCGTAGTGGCAGCACTCCAGGAAGTAGCAGTTTGCTTGGATTTATGAGCCATTTCCACATTGAAAATCTCAAAAAGATTAAGGAAAAGCTAGAAGCTTTTGAGTTCTGAAAGCTCAAGAGCTTTTGAGTTCTCAGATGCGGATCTGAATGAAGAAGAATGGTCAAAACAAGTGACTATTGAAAAGACTCGCGGTCTTTTTATAGGCCTCTAACGGCCGAGATACGCAGCGTAGATCTCGAGCTCAAATTAAGCTAACACGTGGCACCGAGGAGACCCGCTTTTATAACGACATCTGCGTCCAGAATGATCCAATGTGAACTTTGCATTTCAAGCAAGTGACATCCGTGTCCACAAGCTTCGAGCGTAACTTTCATGTCTCAAGCATAACAGTGAGGGTCGCATTTTAACTTTGAATGAGAGTCACGTTTTCATTGAGGTCTACGCCCAAAAAAAGACAAATGTGACACTTGCGTCTCCATCAAGGAGAGATGTGTTCTCTCTCACCAGCACAAGAGTATGTCCCTACTTCTACAATCAATTCAACAGTGCACTAGTAAAGGTAATCGACAACTCCACCGGTTCAACAGTACACTGATAACCAAATCAGAGCTCAGATAAGTTCTAAACTGTGTATCTAGATGCTTACAAAGATCATCCCCTGGAGTCTTCAAACAGTTCAACAGTACACTCACGAAGACCAGAATCCAGACAGGATCAAGCTCTGAATATTTCAAAGGATTGCCTGTCCAATCACAAAAGCCCAAATCAAGATGAAGTCCAAAGTATTTCGAAATCCTTCCCAGTCAAATACAAGGTTCGAAAATTTTGGAGGAGATTTTGTAGGCTATCTAAAAATCACTGAGGACAAAGCCATGGATGCGGACCTCACCAAACGCGAGGGTCACTCCCAACTCAGATGTGAGTCTCAAGTCAAACGTGAAAATAGATCGTAACATAAACGCGGATGTCATTATACAGAAAACGCAAGGGACACATTCAATGGTTAGATGCGACACTCGCGCTTCTCATCAAATACGAACCCGTGAGCTCCGTGTTCCTACTCAGACGTGACCCTGAGAAGCCTGTGAGCTCCGTGTTCCCACTCAGACATGACCCTAAGAATCTTGTGAGCTCCGTGTCTAAACAACAAAGCGAGGTTCGTGTCTAACGTGAGACCCGCGTTTCTGTTGCAACTGACCCCCATTACTGGGTCAATTAACACCCATGTAATGTGGGGAGTTAATCCCCATTATAGAGATATTTTAGGGGACAATTCTATCCCTGAATCCCCCTATAAGTAGCTATGAAAGCTATGAGGGAAGAGGGCTTTTTTTTTTTGCTCTTTTCTTTGGCCTTCTTCTGGAGGATTTTGGGGGGAGAGAGAGATAAAAGAAGAGAATTCTTTTTTTTAAAAGAAAAACTCTAACGCTTGCTGTGTTCAAATGGAGTTATTGCAATATCTTTAAGAGCATCCTCAAGATGATCTAAGAGAAGATTTTTCGTTCAGCCGGTTAATAGAAAACAAGATTCACTCTCCATCGATACATGAAAAACCCAGCCTTAAACAAAAAGGAGATCCACTCAAACCCTCCTCTCTTTTGTAATTAGATTTTGATCCATTGTAATCTTCTTTGCAATCAATAAGAATTTTTATACGACTCAAATTTTCTGGGGAAACTCTCTCTCTCCCAGATGAAGACGGACAGACAGACGGACAGACAAAGTTTCTATATGAGTCATGGGAGAAAACCTATCTTTCGATCGGTTTTGACTAGTAATTATTCTAAATAAAAAAATATAAAGCTTACCAGATTCGCACTCTCATTGACATTTTCAAAACCCTTGCTTCCCTCTTTTTAGAGTGGAGGTCCTAAATCCAAATCCAATACCAGAGCAGAAAGAAGAAAAAGATAGAAAGAGATTAATGGTGGCTGTAGCCTTTGATCATCTGCATGTCCCTCGAGATCTGAAGCTCGAAGACTACTTGACTTGCTTACTCTCAGAATTTGACATTCGCCTCCTCTCTCCTTCTCGTCACTCTCATATGACTCTTCTCAGGCCCATTGCTAAAGGATAAGAAAGAGAAACGAGCCCAAAAGCCCATCAAATTCTGATTTAATTCAGAATTAATCCGAAATCAGGAAATCAGTGCAGGTCATGGCAAATCAGAGAGGTTGAAAATCGGTTAAATGAATCTTCTCAAATCAAGTGGTTAAAGTCAAAGATCAAAGGCTATTTCGTCAAATCCTGGAGCTAAAATGGGAAAACCAGTAAGAGATAAAGTCAGAACACAAAACAAGGAGGTGTACCCCCCCCCGAACTGCGGAAATGCGGCCAAAGCGGCATTTTCGCGGCCGTTTAATTATTGTTGGGGGAGCGTTTGCTCCCCTATCTCCGTACGCCCTCCCCCATTTGGGTTTTGCCTATAAATACTGTATTTTCATAGAAAAAGGGACCGAAAATTAGTTTAAGTTTTTCTCCTATTTTTAAGGTTTAGGCTCTTTGTTAAATAGTATAGAAGTTGTATCTTTATTTTATAATTTGTAGTTCAGTTCAAATACTAGTGAGAGAGAGGAATAGAGTGATTGTAATCTGATGATTGAAGTGACATCAATAAAACGATCAAGCTTTCTCTTCTTCCACTCCAATTCGCGGGTATGTCTTACTTTATTTACATATATTATTTTTCCATGAGTAGCTAAATTTATTTTCTGAGCTCACTAATGTTCCTCTCTTCGATCCCTCTTCTTTTTGAATGATTTTGATGTAAAGACCCAATGGAATCATATGCATGCCTAAACTAAGCCTTTTTTCTTTGAGAGTATTCTTGAAGGCACATGAGGATGGGTTTGGATTTCTAAACTTCTACTTCTTATAAAATATCTCTTGAACTTTTTTTTATTTCATACTTGAAATACTTGATGATTTAACATTCAATTCAAGATGGTTTTCTGAAAGAAAAGAGTTAACTTTTTCAAACTATCTTATTTACTTTACTTAAAACTTTCTAAACTCAAGCTTAAGTTTTTGTCTGTGATTAAGTTGAGGCACTAAGAATTTCAAGAGAAGAACACATCGTTGAATAGTGAAATAGTGAGCCCAGATATTCTTCTTATATTAAAAATAACAAATCACTCTTCAAGCTTTTCAAAAAATCACCTTTTCCAAAGCCTTCCCTAAGTTTGCAATTTTTCTTTTAATCATTTTTCTTCTCTCCATTCTCTTTTTCAATTTATAAAAAAAAAGAAAGACACCAACTCCATTCTTTGTTACTTAACAAAAATACCGAAAAGCTTCTATCGCATTCCTCCTCGTGGACGCGACCCATTAACCCAAAGCTACACGGTAATTCTTATCACTTTCATTCACGATCAATTTTAGCGTCGTTGCCGGGGAGGAAACGGTATAATTGTTTTCTAATAAGTTTGGTGTTTTGTTTCAGGGACATCAAGATTCAGATTTAGCACTCAAGCTTTGCAGGAGAAGACTTGTTATTCTGTGCCCCTACTCTCGAAAGTAGGAAACAAAATTTTAAGAAATTGCAGCGCAAATTTGAAAATTTGTGGACTACTAAAAACTCTTTTTCGCAAGACATATTGCTTGCAAAAATAAAGTTTTTGTGTGTTATTATTCTTGCTATATCTGATATTCACAATCCCTATTTTTAATCCAACAGTAATCTGAGTGATTGTTAATTGCTTAAAAAACTTTAGACTTGCATTCTAGGCATTTGTCTAATTACGTTTATTTTACAGTTACTATTGAAGATAGCTGGAAACAAGGTACATATACATAGCATATAGTTTAGGAAATATTCTTGGGTGATATTTGCTTTTGAATGTTACTTTTCTATATCTTGCACACTCTGCACAATCAATTCTAAGGGCAAAACCCAAATTAAGATAAGTTAGGAAAGTCATTATCCTTTCTTAGCCCACAAATCATCTCCAAACACACTCAACCTAAGACTAAGTAAAATTTGATAGACATTGGCCTTAGGGACATCTCAAACTCACTAGGAGATTATCCTAAGAGGGAAGGTGTTAGAATTTGACTCCTGCCAAATCAGTGTTTAGTAAAGGGATTGAGGGGCGAAACCCGAAGGCTGGTGGTCTGGCTTAATTAGGCCCGTCGCTTTTTGTGCAGATACCTCCCACCAATGTTGCCCTGACCTGGCTGATTAGCTTGTGGTCAAAGTCTACATTATACCTCCTATGGACAATCAACCAGTTAGGAGTTCTCTAGGTTAAGGTTACCTTAGACTAGGCGTGATTGTTTTCTCTTGTTGACTATTGGTGAACTTGTTTGTGATTGTGTTTGTATATGCAAGTATGGTCAAGAGACCCTAATTCATTTAGGTTGACTAGAAACACATCACCACCCAGGTTTGAGCCAAGACCAGATCCGGTTATGGCTCAACCGATATCTTTGCAGGATAGGTTCTATCCCATTAGAATCTCACTTCCATCTTGCATCCAAGTTCCATTGGTTAGTGAATACAATTTTAAGCTCAAGCCTCAGTTCATCAACACACTCTCCAAGTTTCATGACTTAGAGTCCGAAAATGCTTATTTTTTTATAAGAGAATTTGAGAAAGTATGTCTAATGATGAAAATCCCACACCTTGTAGATGATCCTATTAGGTTGAGATTTGTCCCTTTCGCTCTTAAGGACTTAGCCAAGAAATGGCTTTGCAGTTTAGCGGCCGGCTCTATCACATCTTGGGATGATTTTATCAAGGTCTTCTTGAAGAAATTCTATCCAATTCACAAGACCGCTCTCGTTAGGAAAAATATCATGCAGTTCAAGTAAGAACCTAGTGAACCATTTTGGAGGTATTTTGAACGTTTCAAAGACCTCCTTGTCTAATGTCCTCATCATGGAATAGAGAAATGGAGACAATTTCTACACCAATTATATCTGTACTGGATTGGTCTAAGCCGTTCGAAATCATGTGCGACGCTTCTGATTTTGCCATAGGCGCTGTCCTAGTACAACGCATAGATAACAAGCAGTATGTGATTTACTACTCTAGTAGGACTCTCAACGATACTCAATGGAACTATACTACTACTGAGAAGGAATTCTTGACAGTAGTGTTTGCCTTAGAGAAATTTCGTCCCTACCTACTAGGGTCCAAAACCACCATTTTCACCGATCATTCTAAGCTTAGGTACCTCATGATGAAGAAGGATGCCAAGACCCGACTCATTCGTTGGATCCTCCTTCTTCAAGAATTTAATCTCGAGATTTGAGACAAGAAAGGCATAAAAAATGTTGTTGCTGACCATCTCTCACAAATCCCAACCCATTGCAATGAATTGCCCATAAATGAGGACTTTCCTGATGAAAATCTCTTAGCTATTTTCAGGGAACCTTGGTTTGCTGATATAGTGAATTACTTAGTCACAAACCAAACTTCGTCTCATTAGTCCAGAAACGATATATACCAGTTCTTATCTCAAGTCCGGTATTTCTTTTTGGAGGAACTGTATCTTTTCAAGTACCGTTCTGACCAAATTATTAGGAGATGCATTCTCGATGAAGAGATTAAGACCACTGAAAAAGTGCTACAAAGTAGGTTCTATTGGCTCACTTTATTCAAAGGTGCTTATGAATTTTGCAAGACATGGATGCCAGATGGTGGGAAGGATCTCAAAACGAGATATGATATCCCTCAGCCCAATTCTAGAAATAGAACTCTTTGATGTTTGGGGCATCGATTTTATGGGTCCATTTCCTAACTCATTTGAAAATCAATACATATTGGTTGCTGTGGACTATGTGTCTAGTGAGTAGAAGTCATTCCTAGTAGAACTAATGATAACAAAGTTGTCATAAAGTTTTTAAAAGAGAACATTTTCTCACGCTTCAGAACCCCTCGTGCTATCATCAGTGATAATGGTACTCACTTTTGTAATAGATCCTTTGAAACTCTTATGTGAAAGTATGCCATAACTCACAAGTTATCCATACCTTATCATCCTCAAACCAGTGGGCAGGTTGAGGTCTCCAATAGACAAATCAAGCTTATTTTGGAGAAGACTGTGAACCAAAATCGGAAAGATTGGTCCACCAAACTTGTAGATGCCCTATGGGCATACAGGACCGCTTTCAAGACGATTCTAGGGATGTCTCCTTATAGGTTAGTCTTTGGGAAGGCTTGTCGCCTATCTGTTGAGTTAGAGCACCGGGCCTTATGGGCAATCAAGCAGTTGAATTTTGACTTGACTAAGGCCGGTAACCTTCAGAAATTACAAATTTTCGAATTAGAGGAGTTGAGAAATGAGGCCTATAAAAATGCTAAGATCACTAAAGATAGAGTTAAGATTTTTCATGATAAACACATCATAAGAAAACTTTTGTCCCTGGACAAAAAGTCTTACTCTATAATTCTAGGCTTCATCTTTTTCCAGGAAAATTACAATCAAGATGGACTGGGCCATTCGTTGTCAAAACCGTATTTCCACACGGTGCTGTAGAGATCAGTGACACCAAGAATGGAAATGACTTTTAGGTAAATAGTAAATGCCTTAAACCTTTCTTAGAATCGGTGCCGGTAAATGAAACAACTGTGGGTCTTTTCGACCCAGTGTATCGATAACTTTCCTCTTTTCCATTTTATTTCATTCATCTATACATTTCTTTCATACATTGTAGACAATGCATGAGATAAGTGTAGGGGAGGGCTCTAACATGACTAATATAACTAAAAAAATAGAAGGAAACAAAGAAAAAAATATATATAAAAAAAGAGATTATATATATATATAAACTTTTTGAAAGGTAAGAACAATATTTTGATATATTTTTTGTAAGAAATTAAGTCAATTTTAAAGAATAGGAAAATCATAATTAGGATTTCTTATACTTGATCAAAATAAGATAACTTGTTTGATTTTCAGGGTTAGGAAGAAAATTGATAGTCATGATGTTTACCTTGAAGAAATATGCACACTTTATATACTTACACACTTAGGGTTCAAAGAAAAAAATTCTTATGCCTTATAAAAAAAAAGAGAATATATGTGTGTGTGTGTGTATGTGTGTGCAAATCTAATTATTGATTAGCTAGGTGCTTTGGCCTAAGCAAGCCTTGGTATTTATGCAAAAGATAATTAGATAAGTTTAAAAAAAACAATATATATATATATATATATATATATATATATATATATATATATATATATAATATATATATATATATATATATATATACCCTTTGATTAAGCTGGGTATTTGTGCCTAATGAAGCATAAGTATTCACACCTAAAAGGGATCTATTTTATAAATAAAAACCCTTAGTTTTGTAGCCTTGTCTGCTCGTTACATAGGCAGATTAGAAAGCCTAATGGAATTGAGGAATAAATACCACCAAAAATAAATATAAATAAGGCATAGAAGTTAATGTTAAAGAACCCTTAGTCAAACTTCACGGTCACGATGGTGCATATGACTCAGGGTAAAGTAATAGACTAGATGAAAAATACAATTTGACTCCTTATTTTGATTGTTGACATGTTTTTGAATAGAGATAAGTTTAGGAATGAAAAGTTTGATATTCCTATAACTTATAGATTACTTGAACTCTTACAAATATACTTCAAATATTTTCTCCTTTCAAAATGCTTTTAGAAAATACTAACATTTTTTCTCTTTATAGATTTTGTGGGTGCAATCTACTGAAAACCCTCACGAGATAAAGCTCGTCCTCTAGGGGTAATCTAGAGGTTTAACAGCATGTTGCACATGCTCAGTGCAATCGAGTGACTTGTGAAAGTGGTCTAATAATTGATTAGGATTAGTTTTGATGTTTGCTCGAGGGTGAGCAAAAGATAAGTATGAAATCACCTAGAGGGGGGGTGAATAGGTGAAGGCTATACTAAGTGACAAATAATGCGGATTAAAAAACTAATTAACAATAAGCAACAATAATAAAAAGACTTGCAAGAGAGTATACAAATAATAGAGCAAGTAAAGAAGAGATAGAGTTTAGAGATAGCTGGATAATCGCAAACACGAGAATATGTTTTGAGGTTCGAGTCACTGCTCTACGTCCCCGCCTTCAACACGATGAAGGATTTCCACTATGCTTGATCTCACCGGATCGTCAATACAAGTTCTCACTAGAACTCTTTGGACACACTTGTCCTCTCTCACGGTGCCGCAACACCAACTAGGAGCTCACTAGCTCGCCTGAGGCAGCAACCTCTACAACATCTCAATATGAAGAAAAAGGTGATCAACACTTGACCACAAACAATGGCTCACTTGCACAACCCTACAACCAAGATGATGAGATGAAACTTTTGGGATTGTGTAGTGCACAAATCTAGAAGAGAAGTAGAGGAAGGCTTCAAGCTAAAAGGATTGAAAATATGGCTCAATGAAAAATTTTTGCTAAAAGGCTAAACTTTTGAAAACTTTTGATCTTAATCTTGCAAATCCTGTATTTTAGTTGTAGAACACTCCCTCTATTTATAGGGGATGAAAACTGGGTTAAAAAGGCCAAGAGATTCGTTGAGGGAGATCCCAACAAAAATCAAATCAGAAAATAGCCGTTACAGCCTAGTCAGCAGAGTTTTCTGCTGCCGGTCGACCGGGCCGGTCGACCGCCAACGGTCGGCAATCCGACTGTTGGGAAATCGGTCAACCGGACGGTCGACCGTGAGGCCCAAACAAAGAGTGAGTTCTCTCTGTCGGTTGACCAGTCCGGTCGACCGAGAAAAACAGAGAGCACTGCTCTTGATCTCGGTCGATCGGTCGGTCGACTGATGTGCACACATGCACAATGATGCATGTCGGTCGACCGTCCGGCCGACCGACAGAGCAGTTCCGCTTTGCCAGCAGTCGACCGTGCAGTCGACTAGACTAGGCCAAAAATAGATTTTTGAAAGGGCTTTTTGAAGATAAAAATTTTGATAAAAATTATTTAGATAGGTATATACAAAATAGAGTTCTAGGGCTTATAAAGATCAGGGTGTGATCATAGATCAACACCAAAATGATTTGAACTGTTTTTTGATAAAAATTCTTTTTCTAAACAAAAATGGTTTTTCCAAAAACTTGTTTTTCCAAAACGAATTTTCAAAACTTTGTTTTTCCGAAACTTGATAAGAAATTTTGTAATAAAATTTTGTTTGTAAGCATGAAGCAATATCTAATGTGTGTGTGTGTGTGTGACAATCCCAAAGTTATCAACCTCTATCATCTCGGTTTTGACAAAATAGACTATAAATCCTAACTAAAATGGAAAATGTAAAAATACAAATCTTGTAGTAGTCTTCTCAACTTGTTTGATCCTGGAGCTTTTCTATTGTGCTGGGCTCTGGGATCCAAATCTTCGCGACTTCCAAATGTGTGAGTCTTGTATTGGAGCCGTCAATCAACCTATGATTATTAACCTGAAACTCATTTAAACAAACTTGTTAAAACATAACTACATATGGTTTGTTATCATCAAAACTTTGGGCTAATGGCCTTTGGGCCAACAATCTCCCCCTTTTTGATGATGACAAAACATATGGAGTTATTACAAATATTTTGGGTGGAGACTTTAAGTGAAGCTCCCCCTTAACATATGCATATAAAATAATCTGATAAAGAGATGTACATGCATAACACAGGCATATATAGGATATGAAAATGACACATATGCCAACCATCCATGCATACCAAAGATACAGAAATACAAAAGTGTATGCACACATGGTTACCTCCATCCATCCATAAATACCTCCATCCTCCAAACTAGATGATTGGGTCAAGAATAGCATAAACACAAGATACAACCAATTACATATACCAAATGGAGATAACAAAGACAAATGCCATATCATAAAAAGAGTGTCCATACAAGCTAGGAGGTTCATGCCAACCTCAAAAACACATGACCATAACACAAGTCCGCTAACACCAAATACATGTAGAAAAATAATCCAAAATAAACAAAAATAACTCTAACTCCCCAAATATCTTTCCCCCTTTTTGACATCATCAAAAAGGGTCACTGTTTATCAGAATCATGTCCACCAAAATCAGGGGCCATCTGTAAAGTAGATGGCGGAGGTGGAACAGAAGAAGGAGTCCTGGCGGGGAATGGAGGGCCGGTAGTAGGAAGTGGCTTGGCACAATCAGAAGGAAGAGGAGCCGGCCAATCAAACCTGTTGTAGATGCCGCCGAGACAGGTATGCATATAGCGCATGGAGTCACAGATATGGCTGAGATCATTGTCCAAACGCTGCTCCATCTGCTGATAGTATGCGGTCATATCAGCGGATGCTCGGTCATCTCAGCGGAAATCTGCTGGTAATGCTCGGTCATCTCAGTGGAAATCTGCTGGCGATGCGCGGACATCTCAGCAGAAAGCTGCTGGTGGTGCTCCCGAAGCTGAGTAGATAAGGCAAGATAGGGGTCGATAGGAGCAAAAGAGCCAGAGGAGGATCCAGGGACATGAACAGTAAGGAAGATAGGCTGCGGTTAAGGAGCAGGAGGACGCTCCCTAGCACGTATCCTCTTGAGGAGGGTGTTGTTGATGTCAACTGACGGTTCGATCGACCGTTCAGAGGAAAGATCAAAGTTTAATTGCTTTAAAAGACGGGTAATGAGCATCCCAAAGGGCAAGTGCCGGTTTGCGACAAGAAGATGATCAGACGTCATATAGTTGATGATGAGCCTAGGGATGTTAATTCTAATGCCTCGCAGAAGGCAATAGATGACAAGAGGAGCAGAACCCCTAACGTGACTATATTCTCCTGATTTTGGCAGGAGGTTATAGAACACGATTTTGGCCAGGACCTGGGCGGTGAGAGTATAATACTTCACCTCCTCATTCCTAACTAAACTAGGGTTATCATCATCATGAAGCAGTGTAGATGCGGTCTGGGCAGACTCACCGTCAGGATACTCAAAATCATGAAGGTTTACATTATAAATGTCTACCCCCTCACAGGAGAGGTGTAGGTGACGTGCAAATTCTTGAAGTGTGATATCAATATCTCTACCCAAGACTCTGAATTTAATGTGATTACGTTCAAAAGTGAGATTAGAGTAAAAATATTGCACTAGGGAAGGATAAACAGGTTCCTTAATTGTAACAAAATTTTTTAATGAACTGGATCTCAAAATAGATGCAAGATTAAGAAGCTTAAAATCATTGAGCACCACAGCTCTACCTGAATTCACATTTTTAGCGAAGATTAAGACATGCCTATAAGAAGCATTTTGAGATACAAAAGGTGAAGATGAAGATTGGGGGTTTCCCCCTTTTCAGAACGGGTTCTTTTAGACATGGATGATGTATAAGCAAGATTAGGCACTAATAAGGCACGATCTGAACAATAGAACCTAGAAATCACCTAGAGATAACAAGGAAATAAGAGATTTGAAGGAAAAGGATATTATCCTTGAAACCAGACGGAAATCCCAAAATTGAGAGTAGATCTGAAGCCTGAACATAATTTTCCCAAATTTTTGTGGATGAATTTGAGGAATTAGAGAGAGGAAATAGAGTTAGAGAGGATGTAGGGTTAAGAGAAGAGAGGATTAGAGGAGTAGGAGCCGGTGGAAGATGAAGAAAAGAAAGATTTGGGGGTTAGGGTTTTATATACAATCGGGTAAAAAGACAGCATACCTGACTGTCGGTCGACCGCCCGGTCAATCGGCTTCGGGCAAAAAAAAATTTTCTTTGTTCCAGGCTATATCTGCCGATCGGGTCGGTCGACTGGGCCTATACCAGGCCAGATCGGTTGACCGACCGGTCGACCGGTTATGCTGAAAACAGAAAGGAAAACTGTTTTTACATTTAGGGTTTTTAATTTTATTTTCTTTTAACCAGAAATGTATACTTTTCTTATATAATCATAATAGTGATGTTGAAATTAATTGAAATCTTTCTTGGCATGAAAAACTCAAAAAAAATTTATTTTCATTTTTATTGGTTATTATTCATATTTATATCTCCATATATTTATTAAGCGATAAATAAGAGATGTTGAAGCTGAATACCCCGTTAAGGGTTCTGAACTTCTCCTCAAAATTTCTCTGCAAAAGAGTTGAGGCGCGCAATTGCCATCTCTATTTATTTGCTTAATTTGTTTTAAATAAATCTTTATTATAAAACTTCATTTTAACAAAATCTTGATATATGGACAAATAATATATGGCAAAGAAACATGAATATATTCTCAATCATGGCAAAGATACAAACAAATGGATATGCAAGTTTACATATGAAAGGCACATTATCACAAAAATGCAACTAGCGATCCTATGCATATAAAAAGAAATTTTTATGTGGAGAAGTTACCAAACCATAGGTATTCTCCAAAATGGGTGCCTCTTTGATAGTGATGCAAGCGACGATGTGTTCGTTGAGCGTTGATGCATCCACCATCCAGGCACCATCTCCCCCTAAGTCTTGGAGGAGGACGACCCACCTACATCAATGAAGTTTGGTGCGTCTTTTGATACCCAAATCTTTTTGGGTCCTATAGAGTTAGTGTTTTCTCGAACCCAAACATTTTTATTTGACAAGTTTAGCTTAGCATAACAAAATTTAGCTAAATGGCCTTTGCGATCACAATGTGCACAAGTATAAATTATACCATACATAAATGCATGTTTGTGTGTGTGCATGCTTGTGTAAGTTTGAAGCATGATGATGAGTGTGTTTCCCTTGAGATATTCCTTTAGAAAACCTAGATGCAAATTTAGTCATGTCAAAAGCACATTTCTTTAAAGTTGTATCCAAAACTTCAATACGTTTTTGGATCTCTAAAAATTCATTTTTATTGTAAGTAGAAATAGGGCTTTTTCCTTTACAAGAGGTTTTGTATTTTTCAAAATCCTTTTTCATTTTCTCAAAAGAATTTGATAATTCATTTTTCTCTTTTAAAACAAGCTCAAATTTATTCTTTAGAGAATCATTCTCCTTTTTCAATTTTTTTATTTTGAGCAAGTGATATTTCATACTTACTTTGTAATTCTTCAAAAAAATGTGCAAGTTCATCCATGGTTAAGTCTTCATCATCTAAAGAGTTTTCTAGACATACCTTGGAAGCATCATCGCCATGTGCCATGAAGCACATGTGAGCGGCGTCGATCTCCTCTTCAGATTCTGACTCCAAGTCATCCCACGTGGCCACCATCGCCTTTTTCTTCTTTTGCCCATTCTTGGAGGTAGTATCTTGTAGAGAGGGGCAATCGGCAATTAGGTGTCCCGTCTTCTTGCAATGAAAATATGGACCCGGTTCCTCTCTCTTCTTTTCAAATCTTCCTTGAGGTCTCCCTCTTTGGAAGTTACTTTGACTACCTTTCTTATAGAACATTTTGCCCACCTTCCTTATGAGCATGGCAAAGTCTTCGTCATAGTCTTCCGATGAATCCTCTTCATCATAGGTAGCCGGAACGGCCTTGAAAGCAAGGGCTTTCTTCTTTGGTGCCTCCCTTTCTTCTCTTACCTTCATCTCCATCTCATGGGTTTTGAGATTGCCGATGAAGCCGGAGAAGTCCATCTCCTCCCTATCGTTTAGCTCTTTGAGAGTGGTTGCCTTGACTTCCCAGGACTTGGGAAGAGCTCCAATGACCTTTCGGATCTTTTGGTCGTTGTCGATGTTGTCACCTAAAGAAGATAAGGCGTTAGTAATCTTGTTGAAACGAGTGAGCATATCATCTATGCCTTCATTATCAAGCATATAGAAATTTTCATATTAAGAACGGAGCAAGTCAATTTTAGATCTCTTGACTTGCGACGTCCCCTCATGAGTAACAATAAGCACATTACAAACTTCAAAAGCAGATTTGCAATTTATGATGCGGGAAAGATTATCTTCATTTAATGCTTGAGTGAGTGTATATTGGGCTCTAGCATTGGCCTCATAGTCCTTAGAGGTTTCTTCGGACCATGTTCTCTCATCAGTGAGAGGTTCAATAAATTCTTTGATGATGGACTTGGCAACTCTAACTCCTAGGGATTTTAGGAATAGGTTCATTTTGACCTTCCAAATGGGAAAGTTCAACCCATCAAATTTGGGTGGGGACTTGATGCTAGAAAAGTCAACAGATGCCATGAATATAAGTATAGTGCACAACAAATAATAAATGCGACAAATAGATATAGCCAATAGTGAGGATCTCCCTAAGGTGATTAAACCAAACACTAGGGTTAGGCTCTGATACCAATTGAAATCACCTAGAGGGAAGGTGAATAGGTGAAGGCTATACTAAGTGACAAATAATGCGGATTAAAAAACTAATTAACAATAAGCAACAATAATAAAAAGACTTGCAAGAGAGTATACAAATAATAGAGCAAGTAAAGGAGAGATAGAGTTTAGAGATAGGTGGACAATCGCAAACACGAGAATATGTTTCGAGGTTCGAGCCACTGCTCTACGTCCCCGCCTTCAACACGATGAAGGATTTCCACTATGCTTGTTCCCACCGGATCGTCAATACAAGTTCTCACTAGAACTCTTTGGACACACTTGTCCTCTCTCACGGTGCCGCAACACCAACTAGGAGCTCACTAGCTCGCTTGAGGCCGCAACCTCTACAACTTCTCAATATGAAGAAAAAGGTGATCAACACTTGACCACAAACAATGGCTCACTTGCACAACCCTACAACCAAGATGAGGAGATGAAACTTTTGGGATTGTGTAGTGCACAAATCTAGAAGAGAAGTAGAGGAAGGCTTCAAGCTAAAAGGATTGAAAATTTGGCTCAATGAAAACTTTTTGCTAAAAGGCTAAACTTTTGAAAACTTTTGATCTTAATCTTGTAAATCTTGTATTTTAGTTGTAGAACACTCCCTCTATTTATAGGGGATGAAAACTGGGTTAAAAAGGCCAAGAGATTCGTTGGGGGAGATCCCAACAAAAATCAAATCAGAAAATAGCCGTTACAGCCTAGTCAGCAGAGTTTTCTGCTGCCGGTTGACCGGGCTGGTCGACCGTCAACGGTCGGCAATCCGACCGTTGGGAAAGCGGTCGACTGGACGGTCGACCGTGAGGCCCAAACAGAGAGTGAGTTCATTCTGTCGGTCGACCGGTCCGGTCGACCGAGAAAAACTGAGAGCACTGCTCTTGATCTCGGTCGATCGGTCGGTCGACCAATGTGCACACATGCACAATGATGCATGTCGGTCGACCGCCCGGTTGACCGACAGAGCAGTTCTGCTCTGCCAGCGGTCGACTGTGCGGTCGACCGGACTAGGCCAAAAACAGATTTTTGAAAGGGCTTTTTGAAGATAAAAATTCTTTAGATGGGTATATACAAAATAGAGTTCTAGGGCTTATAAAGATTAGGGTGTGATCATAGATCAACACCAAAATGATTTGAACTTTATTTTGATAAAAATTCTTTTTCTAAACAAAAATGATTTTTTCAAAAACTTGTTTTTCCAAAAACGAATTTTCAAAACTTTGTTTTTTCGAAACTTGATAAGAAATTTTGTAATAAAATTTTGTTTGTAAGCATGAAGCAATATCAAATGTGTGTGTGTGACAATCCCAAAGTTATCAACCTCTATCATCTCGGTTTTGACAAAATAGACTATAAATCCTAACTAAAATGGAAAATGTAAAAATACAAATCTTGTAGTAGTCTTCTCAACTTTTTTGATCCTGAAGCTCTTCTATTGTGCTGGGCTCTAGGATCCAAATCTTCGCAACTTCCAAATGTGTGAGTTTTGTGTTGGAGCCGTCAATCAACTTATGATTTTTACCTGAAACTCATTTAAACAAACTTGTTAAAACATAACTACATATGGTTTATTATCATCAAAACTTCGGGCTAATGACCTTTGGGCCAACAAAGTATGGGGGTGTGATCGGTCACATATATTGCATATTTATTGTCACATTACCATGTTTATTATCTAAATAAATTATATTAATAAGTCCTATTTTTCTTTATAAAATGCAGGCCCATTGCTAAAGGATAGGAAAGAGAAACGAGCCCAAAAGCCCATCAAATTCGGATTTAATTCAGAATTAATTTAAAATCACAAAATCAGGGCAGGTCATGACAAATCAGAGAGGTTGAAAATCGGTTAAAATGAATCTTCCCAAATCAAGTGGTTAAAGTCAAAGATCAAAGGCTGTTTCGTCAAATCCTGGAGTTGAAACGGGAAAACCAGCAGGAGATAAAGTCAGAACACAAAACAAGGAGGTGTACCCCCCGGCTGTGGCCACCTAGCCATAGCCAGGCCGCGCCATTTGATTATTGTTGGGAAAACGTTTGCTCTCCTATCTCCGTACGCCCTCCCCCGTTTGGGTTTTATCTATAAATACTGTATTTTCAGAGAAAAACGACCGAAAATTAGTTTAAGTTTTTCTCTTTATTTTTAAGGTTTAGGCTCTTTGTTAAATAGTATAGAAGTTGTATCTCTATTTTATAATTTGTAGTTCAGTTCAAATACCAGTGAGAGAGAGGAATAGAGTGATTGTGTCATGCCCTGCTTCCAAAAGTACGTGAAAAAAGAGTCGCAACGAGAGTCAGCGACGTATATACGCGAGGGAAATACCCCACATATACACGCTAAGCCAAAAGTAACCTGAACAAGCTATAAATTTTAGCCATAATAATCAACAATCACTGCAGTAATACATATAATGACTGCTCATGATCTCAGATGAAATAAGAGATAGAATAAAAGCTAACTGTGATATACAGGAATCAAGAATAATGGTAGGAATACCTATAATCAAAAGGGAGAAACTCCAACACCTAGCGAAGCGTACGATCACACGAACACCTGAACAATATAAGAAGATGTCCAATACCCTGGACGTATGAATCTAGGGTCGTCAGAAGTGACCTAATGAGTGTGTGTGTAAAGAGAATGTGCTCGTGCATAATAACAACATAAGCAACAACAACATGATAAACTAAATATATGATAATAGAATAACCAATATCAAGAACAAAGTTATGAACGATATATAACTGACATCATGATAAAAGGAAACAACTAATGTCAAGATGTGTAACCTAGCATATGTCACTAGTCTGGCATACAATTTGGTCATGTGTACAATCATATGTTTATCATAGCTTATATGAGTTCAGTCAGGTGGTTATGGTTATGGTCAATCAGAATATATTATAATAATTTATCATTATTAATTATGTTAGCGAACACCAACTTTCACCTGTAATAGACGCATTCCATACTACGCCTATCACACGTGTCAATCGAAGTCATAAATTTATTAAAACTGATTGGTTGGAGACATTGTTTATGCTTTAGGTGGGTCTCGTACATACCCGGGACCATGACCTCAGTTTTCTGGCGCTGAACCAGGCCGTACCGCTAGGTACTCAGTAACAGTAACAGTAATCTCACTGTGAAAATAGTGGAACAATAACAGTACAGATGGGATGTCAGTCATCCCCAGGAACCCTCAGTAGAACCCTCAGTCGGCTGCGCAACTTGTATCCTAGTTCCACCCAAAATACAGACGCTGTCTCCTCCATCAATTTCCCCAATCCTAGTGTAAGTTGTCCATTTACATTATTAGTTATTTTAGTTAAAATCAATCAGTATCATGTTACTAGAATACTAGGACGAGGTAGTGACAGTAACGGTAATAATAATCGTATACACGGTGAACAATATCAGTAACAGTGAACGGTAACAATAATCGTGTATACGATGAACAATAGGACTAAACAGGGTGTCACGGTCAAATAATATTTTCCCAGTAACTTTCAGTAACATGAATAATAACAAGCCCAGATACTGCTCAATAGACAGTCTCATCTAGAACTGGTCAATCTCTCATCCATCTACACTAGGGTACAATAGGAACTGATTCATCAACCAATAGTCCCAAAAAAATTATCATAAACATCAAATATCAATCCATGTCAAAGTAATCCGGTACAATAATCCACAAGTTTAATAAATCAATAATCGGTTCCCTCATCTCTAATCCTCAAGTCATCAATATATACATCCTTTGAGTCACCGATATATCTGAATCTTAATAACTGCAATACTACATGTTCTGATATATCTAATCAAATCTCCACTCCAATCCAGTCAAAATCATCACACAATCTCACTTCTATCAAGGTCAATCATAAGATCCCAAACTCCGTAACATACCAGATATATATCTAAGATCTATCAGGTCAGGCCAACCCAATCAATGCTTATTCCTCAACCCCCAAGTCAACTCCAATCCAATCAAGTTTACAGACAGGTTCAAATGCATGATTTCATTTTATTAATAAATATCTCTCATTTAATCATCGATATACCAATCCAATTATGATCATAACTAAGAAGTGTAACATCCTCAATCAACAGGGAATCTAGATCACTTCTACATCTAGCAGTCAATATCAATAGGGTCATCAATTCATCAGTCAAACTCTTCAATGCGAGAATCCAGAAATAAAAGCTCCAAACAGTCCAAAAGTCAGTCTCATCATATACATTAGCATTAAGGGTATAATATTCATACATATCCATGTACCAAAAAAATAATCTATCGTTAAAGCTACATCATGTCTAGCATGTCCTCCATATCCAAAAGAGATCTAGTCGAAACAGTCACCAATAATTTGTCCAAATAAATACCATATATAAAATATGAATCTCTAATCCTCAATCATCAATCAATCAGCCTCAATCTTAATATACTTATATTCTAAGATTTATCACAGCTAGATCAGTTAAAGGTCAAGTCCCGTCCACGGTATATCAATACTAGGCCTAAGCCAATAACGGTCATACAGATGCAAGCTCATATCAACTACCCAAATAAGGTGAACAATCAATAATGTCTCATGAAGTAATGCAGCAAGTCAAATGGGTAAAATATAAGATAAAGTCACATAAAAGAATACGAATAAAACACAATAACGGTAAAGAAGAAAATGGCATAAGAACAAACACTCACATGAAATGATGCGGTTTTGGAACCCAATCGCCGTCTGGTCTTCACTGCATGTACTGGTACGGATCTCCAGATCATCCCATGGGGCAGTCTTCAAATTGCCTATGCATCGGGTCCGCAACGAGCACGAGTCTGGATCGGGTCCGGGTCTCCTGTAACTGGGTTCGGATCTTACCGAACGTATCCGAAACACTACACATGCAAGAAAACATACAAATAAATACAAATATACACTTAACACACTCCTGAGCACACTGACACATATGTGTACACCCATGTATACATATACACACAAATATATGTTCAAACATACAAAAATATATATATATATATATATATATATATATATATATATATATATATATATATATATATATATATATATATGAGAGGGAAAAATGGGAATCAGCTGACACAGGAGGTAACTTCGTCCTATATCGCACTTAAAAATCATATCTTCTGAATTTTTTTTCACGATCCGACCGCACATTATCATCTTTATGTTCTAAGATGCACACATATAAAAAATCAAATGATTTAGAGTTCGTTTACACATTGATCTAATCGTTCCACTTTATTCTACTGTTAAAAAACCGTTAATGTTTGAACCCAAAGAAAATGAAGTAAACAAACTTCAAATCAGCTGATTTTTATATGTATATATCTTAAAATATGAATATGATAATGTGCGACTGGATCTTGAAATTCAATAGAAAACTTTAGTTTTGAGTGCGATATAGGGCGGAGTTACCTCCTGTGTCAGCTGATTCCCTCTCTCTCTCTCTCTATACACACACACACACACAAACTCACACATACATACCATGCATGCACATAATTAAATATACATCACCCAACATCATACTTACATATACAAAAATACATATACACACATGCATACACATGCGTATACACCCATGTGTATACGTGCATATATACATACCCATACACAAACATACACTCAAACATTCACTCACACACACATCTCTTGATGCTTACATAGATACATGCATATATGCATACATAGATACATGCATATATGCATACATAGATACACACATTATCATAGCCACACTCACGCACATACCCTACAACACATTTAATTAAACTTCTCAATTATTACACTTTTACCCCTACACAAATAAATATAGCACTAACCTCGGGGCGACTTGCGGCGCACCGACGGAGGCTCTGATGGAGGTGTCGGGGACCGCGGAAGATGTCGTTGGATAGAGAATATCACCGTGAAGGGCATGGGTGTGTTCGCGCTCGCCGACGACGATCAAGGGCGTCCCACGGAGAGACGAAAGATGACATCCTACACAAATAAATATAGCACTCATATAATTAATCAACAACACCTATATATATACAAACACATATACATTGTACAAATAATGAGAGCGGGGGTGAAAGAAACTCACGCATGCATGCAGAAGGGTGCATGGTCGCGGCCATGGGGGGAGCTCAGCAGGGGAACATGCCGCGGAGGAGGCCGCGGGCCGGAGACGGAGGTCGCGGAGGACGACGGACTTCGACGGAGGCTGACAGACTTTGACGGAGAGGATCCGCTTGTTGTAGACCTGCCGTGGGCTGTCCAAGGGAGAAGCCTGTTGGCCCAAAGGCCCATCACTCTAGTTTTGATGATGATCAACTCATGAAGTTATGTTTACTAATGATCTTGTGTTTAGTTAGTGACAGATTTGTTATCAAGATCTTAGTAGGTGTGGAGCTTCAATAAAGGATTTAAAGTCATATTTTGGAGCTAGCACCGGTTGATTCACGAGCCTATGCATCAAGATCACATCAAGTACTCAAGAGGAGTCGAGCTCGTTGGATTGCTTTTGGACCAAGTCAAGATGATGAGAAGACTTCAAGGGAAGACTTCAAGATCAAGACTTGTGTCTAGGTGTAAGATTCTTGTTTTTAGATAAAATGTAAAGGATAGAGTAGTTGGTGGATTGCTCAAGTACATATACACTCACACTCTTAGAATTGTTTTCATAAAAGATTTTTTAGTTTAGAAAAGATTTTTCTTTGTGACAAAATACTATTTGGTTTTTGGTAACATCTTTCAACCAAAACCAAGTTTATGCTTATTGTCAAAAACATAGATATTTTATCTTATTTGTGTAGTGGATCATATCAATACACTCTATACTTTAATGAGTTCAAAATATCTAGTTTTTGTATTTAAAAGAATTTTGGAAAATAAGTTTTAGAAAAATACAAGTTTTTATCATGAGCCAAATATTTCCAAGTTACAAAAATAGTCCAATCTTTTATAACATGCCTTGATTTTGTGCAAGCATATTTGTTTATCAAAGTATATTGGTTAAACTATTTTTGTACATTTTTAAGTATTTTATGGGATTATTTGAGCCAAAAGACAAACTTTTTAATCCCAGATTTTTGTTTTCAGGCTTCAGATAGTCGACTTACTACCTTTATAGTCGACTAACTCTGAAGTCGGTCAACCGGCTCGGGTCGACCGACGTGCACGACGTGCACGCCTTGTCCTGGCAGTTGGCCGGTCGACTCGGTCGGTCGACCGGAACTGAGAGCAGTGCTCTCTGTTCTTTTGGGTCGACCGGGCGGTCGACCGGAGGCTCCAACGGTCTGATTTTTGACCATTGGCGGTCGACCGGGCGTTCGACCGACAGGTCTGACAGACCCAACGGCTAGTTTTTGACAGCCTATAAATTTGGGGGTTTGGTCATTGTTTGAAATAAGATTTTAGGAGAGCTTTGAGCCAGTTTTTCCCATCCTTTTAAAAGAGTTTTCTCCACATATTTGAGAGCAAATATTTTCTATCTAAAGGGAAGTTTTTATTAAGAGTGTTAAAAGAGATTCTTTGAGTTTTCCTCCACCATTCTCTTCCTTGTTTCTCTCACACAAACACTTGAGCCATCCATTGCTATTCATCTTATAGGAGTGCTGTAGTGAGATAGTTTTTAGGTGATCAAAGTGTTGTGATCACCAAAGACTTCACTTTTCTTTGAGAAGGCGGACGGTTGTGTTCGCATTTATTTCGGGTCCTAGTGTGGACTCGGTGTTTCGGGTTTGGGTGCGAACTCCATTGTTTGAGGTGCGGCCTCGGCGAGCCGGTGGGCTTGCGTGTGTACGGGACTAGGGAGTCCGAGGGCATGTAGGTGTTGCGGCACCGAGGAGAGATCCATTGGGATCTTGCATAGTGGAAATCCTTCGTGTGTCGAAGGCGGGGATGTAGAGCAAGTGTGCTCGAACCTCGAAACAAACCCTTTGTGTTTGCGATTGCCATTTCTCTCTCTATCTCCTTTTTTATATATTGCATTACTTATCTTGTCTTTACCTTTATATGCATGATATATTCCTTGTGCTCATATTGATATATTGCTTGGGTTTGTTGACTAACACTTGTATTTAACCAAGAGAGCCAACGCGGCACCTCAACCCATTCAAGGGAATCTAGAGGAGTTTGTCCAGAGCCCTTCACGGGGAATTCGGCAACACTCTTGTGTTATACGTGGTGTTTAGTGTAAAAGTTTTATTTGGTCATAATTGTTTTTAGCTTCCGCATTATTTGGCATTTAGTGACCATTATATTAGCCTTTACCTATTCACCCTCCCTCTAGGTGAACCTTCAATTGGTATCAGAGCTTGGTACTCTGATTTGGGTCTAACAACCTAGAGTTAAAGATCCTCATTTTTAGGCTAATCACATTATTTGTACACACATCATGGACTTCATGTCACCACCCATGTTTGACATTCTTAACATCCATATATGGAAGGTGAAGATGTCCTTGTACCTCAAAGCCCTAGGTTATCATGTTTATCTTGCCATCACTAATAATGATTATTGTTTATATGGTAAGAATATTGAGGCTAATGCAAAAGCCCTTAATGTTTTAAAGTCTACCCTAGATGATGTTTATTTATCTAGAGTTTCTAACTTTGATTCGGCTTTTGTAGTATGGAATACCCTCATCTCCCTTTGGCGAAAATGATCAATACTATGCGGGGAGCGACTCGGATGTTGGAAGCGACCTTCCAATGTGTGCTATATGGTCCAAGGGGATAACCCCCTTGAGGTAACTACCGAATCCGAGGATGAGGACATGTCATATGATGAGCTTACTACATTTTGTCATTTATTGCTTGAGAAATATGACATGATTAAAAAGGAAAATAAAAATTTGAAAAAGAAATTTGAGTGCATGCATATAGAACATGATTCATTTAGAAATAATATTGCATGTTTAGAAAAAGAAAATGAAATTTTGAAAAATGAGAATGTTTCCCTCATGTCTAAATTGAATGATCTTTGTGAAGGAAACACAAGTTTGAAAAATGAAATTATTTTGGTGGGAAAACAAAAGGAAATTATTTTGCAAGAAAATAAATCTTTAAAAAGAAAATTTGTTGAAAAAGAAAAAGAAAATGTTTTTCAAAAGAAAAAGAAAAATGATTCTATATCTCACCATGCTTTACATGTCACCACAAGTGAGATTAATGTTTTGAAAAATAAAATGGATTGTTTGAGTTCAACTTTGAACTCGTGTGCATTCAACCATTCTAGATTGGAATCCTTGTTTCAAAAGAAATAAGTTCCCCATGTTCATGCACACTCATATCATGCATTTGCTTATGTTGCACAACACGATCACAAACATTCACATAAGCATCCTAAGGTGTACAAATGTACACATTGTGGCCGCAAAGGCCATTTAGCAAAATTTTGTTATGACAAGTTGCATGTTTTAAATTTTGCTAATAAAAATTTTTGGGTTCCTTACAAGACTAACCCCAAAGGACCCAAGAAAATATGGGTACCAAAATCCCCACCTTGTGTATTTGATGTAGGTGAGGGCTCTCATAAGACGTGAGAGATTTGGTACCTTGGTAGTGGATGCAAATGGACATGATGGACATACTTTTGGCATGCATCACTATCAAGGAGCTTTGGTGGGACAACCACCATGTTAGGAGCTTTGGAGTTGGTAACAATCTCTAAACTCCTACTTTTTATGTACATGCTAGTTCATTTATCATATTCATAGCATGTTCATGATTTATGTATTTTTGTGCTTCATGTGGTATATACTAGTTTAAATGTAGTTGTTATCAAAACTTGTATTTATACATGTACAAATAGTGAGAACAAATTGATTCATATATGACTTGTACTTCATGCTCATTTGTACCCACTTTATGCACATGTATAGGCTAGTTTTGATGATTCCTTCATTTATACTTGTTTTGCCAATTTTCGTGTTTTACTTCATGCATATGTATCTTTTATTCAAATCTAATAAATATACATGTATATCCATTTTGAGTCTCTTGCCTTCATGCAAATACATTTGATAGACTCTTTTATGTTTGGGATATGTATGTGTATTGTTAGGATTGGATAAATCATACATATACCTAGAAGTGTACTTTGTTTTAATGAAAAATGAATTTTCATGTTTGTTTGATAAAAATGATTTTTTAAATAAAAAATTATACTCACACTTTTTGAGCTTCAATGTCTATTTTCATGAAAATGCTAAACACATGACTTTTGAACACTCACACTTTATTTCTTTTGTCATGACTTTGATTCATGAACATATTTTTGAGCTTCATAGATCGAGTGTCAATTCTTGTATTTGGTATGATTCATGAAATACATATGCTTTGATTTCATGTTTTGAAGGATCTTTAACTAGTTTTTCAAAAATTATTTTAACTAGTTATTGTTCCTCATTTGGTAGTGATTTTCAATGCTAAAATATTTTTCAAATCTATTTTTGAAAACCCCTACCCTCTATGGGAGGATGGGCGACCATGCTTATGTATGCTCTATATTGAAAGAATCCAATGATACATGTGCATGAGTTGGGTGGTAGTTATATGATGTATACACTTGATCATTATTGTTGTTTCAATTGGTATCATTGAAATTCTTTCAATTGGTATCTAAATTGATAATTTTTGTATATACTCATATTTTGTTTTCTTATATATGTATGTATCAATTTCAATTGGTATACTCATTTCATACATATATATATGATTTTCATGTGCTTAACTTTCAATTGGTTCACATTTTTAAAAGCACAAAGTTTATGATGAAAAATAAAATTTTTTTTTATCCTTATGTTTACTATTGGTATCAATATGTTTCAGCTTCATATTTGTTAAATTTCAATTGGTATCAATATGATTTACAATAATGATTATTTTCAATTTGGTATCTTAAAATTTGTTTGTTTTACAAAAGCTCTGATACCTTTAAAAATTTTGTTTAAGAAAAATCAAAAAAAAATGTTTTGATCTATATTTCCTATATGCAAGGAGAGCTTAACATCTCTTCTACATATAGATTCATGTTGAGTGTATTGTATATTGAGGAGCTTGACAACTCTTCTTTATGTGGTACACGTGTGTAGGGGGAGCTTCACATCTCCTCTTATGCATTACATAATATGTGTTATGTGAATTGGGGCTTGTCATCCCTTCTTCATGTAATGCATATGTGTAGGGAAGCTAACTTAACGTCTTCCTCTTCATGAATGTATATCGCATATAATCCTTTATTGATTTAAGTTTACCCCTTATTGATCTCTTTGTTTATGACAAAAAGGGGGAGAAAAATTTGTTGATTGTGTTTTTACCCCTTTGTTGATGATTGACAAAAGGGGAGAAAGATTTTGGATTTATAAGCATGTTTTGTGAAAAAGGATTGTTTATGCATATATGTTTTGTTATGCAAATAGGAGAAAAAGAATTTGATTTGTCTTATGCTTGATTAGCATGTTTACTCTTACATTTGTATACATGTTTTTGTGCCTCATTGCATATTTATTTTGTTTATTTGTGATGCATGAGTTAAGGGGGAGCTTCTTTGAAGCTTTACTTTAATCCATGCATATATAACTTCATGAGTTTTGTCATCATCAAAAAGGGGGAGATTGTTGGCCCAAAGGCCCACCACTCTAGTTTTGATGATGATCAACTCATGAAGTTATGTTTATTAATGATCTTGTGTTTAATTAGTGACAGATTTGTTATCAAGATCTTAGTAGATGTGGAGCTTCAACAAAGGATTTAAAGTCATATTTGGAGCTAGCACCGGTTGATTCACGAGCCTATGCATCAAGATCACATCAAGTACTCAAGAGGAGTCGAGCTCGTTGGATTGCTTTTGGACTAAGTCAAAATGATGAGAAGACTTCAAGGGAAGACTTCAAGATCAAGACTTGTGTCTAGGTATAAGATTTTTATTTTTAGATAAAATGAAAAGGATAGAGTAGTTGGTGGATTGCTCAAGTACATATACACTCACACTCTTAGAATTGTTTTCATAAAAGATTTTTTAGTTTAGAAAAGATTTTTCTTTGTGACAAAATACTATTTGGTTTTGGTAACATCTTTCAACCAAAACCAAGTTTATGGTTATTGTCAAAAACATAGATATTTCATCTTATTTGTATAGTGGATCATATCCATACACTCTATGCTTTAATGAGTTCAAAATATCTAGTTTTTGTATTTAAAAGAGTTTTGGAAAATAAGTTTTAGAAAAATACAAGTTTTTATCATGAGCCAAATATTTTCAAGTTACAAAAATAGTCCAATCTTTTATAACATGCCTTGATTTTGTGCAAGCATGTTTGTTTATCAAAGTATATTGGTTAAACTATTTTTGTAGATTTTTAAGTATTTTATGGGATTTTATTTGAGCCAAAAAGACAAACTTTTTAATCCCAGATTTTTGTTTTCAGGCTTCAGATAGTCGACTTACTACCTTTATAGCCGACTAACTCTGAAGTCGGTCGACCGGCTCGGGTCGACCGACGTGCACGCCTTGTCCTGGCAGTTGGCCAGTCGACTCGGTCGGTCGACCGGAATTGAGAGCAGTGCTCTCTGTTCTTTTGGGTCGACCGGGCGGTCGACCGGAGGCTCCAACGGTCTGATTTTTGACCGTTGGCGGTCGACCGGGCGGTCGACCGACAGGTCTGACAGACCCCAATGGCTAGTTTTTGACAGCCTATAAATTTGGGGGTTTGGTCATTGTTTTGAAATAAGATTTTAGGAGAGCTTTGAGCCAGTTTTTTCCATCCTTTAAAAGAGTTTTCTCCACATATTTGAGAGCAAATATTTTCTATCTAAAGGGAAGTTTTTATTAAGAGTGTTAAAAGAGATTCTTTGAGTTTTCCTCCACCATTCTCTTCCTTGTTTCTCTCACACAAACACTTGAGCCATCCATTGCTATTCATCTTATAGGAGTGTTGTAGTGAGATAGTTTTTAGGTGATCAAAGTGTTGTGATCACCAAAGACTTCACTTGTTTCTTTGAGAAGGCGGACGGTTGTGTTCGCATTTGTTTCGGGTCCTAGTGTGGACTCGGTGTTTCGGGTTCGGGTGCGAACTCCATTGTTTGAGGTGCGGCCTCGGCGAGCCGGTGGGCTTGCGTGTGTACGGGACTAGGGAGTCCGAGGGCTTGTAGGTGTTGCGGCACCGAGGAGAGATCCATTGCGATCTTGCATAGTGGAAATCCTTCGTGTGTCGAAGGCGGGGATGTAGAGCAAGTGTGCTCGAACCTCAAAACAAACCCTTTGTGTTTGCGATTGCCATTTCTCTCTCTATCTCCTTGTTTATATCTTGCATTACTTATCTTGTCTTTACCTTTATATGCATGATATATTCCTTGTGCTCGTATTGATATATTACTTGGGTTTGTTGACTAACACTTGTATTTAACCAAGAGAGCCAACGCAGCACCTCAACCATTCAAGGGGAATCTAGAGGAGTTTGTCCAGAGCCCTTCACGGGGAATTCGGCAACACTCTTGTGTTATACGTGGTGTTTAGTGTAAAAGTTTTATTTGGTCATAATTATTTTTAGCTTCCACATTATTTGGCATTTAGTGACAATTAGATTAGCCTTCACCTATTCATCCCCCTCTAGGTGAACCTTTAAAGCCAAGGAGATTGTGTTGGGCTCTGCCGCTGTGGGGGAGGGCTGCTGCGCCATGGTGTGTTGATGCGCATGGCCTAGATGCGCGCGCAGCAAAGGGAAGGGGCGCTGGTTGGCTGTGCGCGCTGTCGGGGGCAGCAAGGGGTCGCTGACTGCGGCCTTGGGCTGTGCTCTATGGCTGGGATGGTGCCCGGGTGTAGATGTGGCATCATCACTGCAATGGTAGCAAGCAAGGGAAGGGAAATGGCCTATGGGGATTGTTCGGGCTACAAGGGAGATGGGGGCGCCGTGGTGGCCAGTGGGTGCTCGATCCCCAGGAGTTGCGTCGCGGTTGGAGGCCATGGCCATGGTGAAGCAAAATGGAGATGAGGAGGGTGTTGGCGGCTACAGCATGTAGAAAGTGATAGGGATTAGTTTAGGGTTTGGGTTAGGGAATAGATTAGGAGATAGGATTATATAGAGAATGATATGGGTATTGGGTCTAATTGGGTATGGATAGATAATGGGTTGGATCTCTATGGATAAATCACATGCAAATAAGAGGGGAATTAAATAGAAAATAGAGTAAATGAAATAAATAATATCAATATTAGTAATCATCACAATAACAACTATCAATTAATAATAATAAATAATAGTAATGATAATAGTCAAAAATAATAATACCAACACAATTCTAATAACATTAATAATTAATGAACATAGCAACAATAATAGTAATAATAATAATTAAGAATAATAACAAGAATAAGGAGATAATAATAACACTAATAATAATAAATAATAACCTTAATGAAATAATGGTAGTAATAATTATATAACAAATAATAATAATAATGGTATATATAAAAATAATAGTAGTAAGTAATTAAAAATATTGATAAGAAATAATGATAATAATATATAAAGCCAGATTACCATTTAATATTCTAAAATAATTTATTTATTTAATAATGCAATAAATTACAAATCAAGTTAATAATTAATAATAAAATAATCAGTAAAACAAAATAAATACTTTAGAAAAGTAAAAATACAGTATTACTAATTAGGGATCTTACAAATTGTAATCTGAAGATTGAAGTGACATCAATAAAAGGATCAAGTTTTCTCTTCTTCCACTCCAATTCACGCGTATATCTTGCTTTATTACATGTATTGTTTTCATCTTTCATGAGTAGCTAAATTTGTTTTCTGGGCTCACTATTGTTTCTCTCTTCGATTCCTCTTCTTTTTGAATGATTTTGATGTAAAGACCCAATGGAATCATATACATACCTAAACTAAGTCTTTCTTCTTAAAAGTGTTCTTGAAGGCACATGAGGATAGGTTTGGATTTCTAAACTTCTACTTCTTTTAAAACATCTCTTGAACTTGTTTTTATTTTATACTTGAAAGACTATTAATTTAACATTCAATTCAAGATGGTTTCTTAAGGAAAGTAGTTTAACTTTTTCAAACTATCTTATTTGTTTTACTTAAAACTTTCTAAACTCAAACTTAAGTTTTTGCCTATGATCAAGTTGAGGCACTAAGAATTTCAAGAGAATAACACATCATTGAGTAGTGAGATAGTGAGCCCAGATCTTCTTCTTATATTAAAAACAACAAATCACTCTTCAAACTTTTCAAAAAATTACCTTTTCCAAAGCCTTCTCTAAGTTTGCAATTTTTCTTTTAATCATTTCCCTTCTCTTAATTCTCTTTTTCAATTTATAAAAAAAAAGAAAGACACCAACTCCATTCTTTGTTACTTAACAAAAACACCGAAAAGCTTCTATCACATTCCTCCTCGTCGACACGACCCGTTAACTCAAAGATACATGATAATTCTTATCACTTTCATTTCACGATCAGGACACGGACACGCGTGTTGAACAGGACACAGACACGGACACGACAAAATCTAAAAAACCAAGAAAAAGGGACACCACAAGTAATATTTTATTATAATTATTTTAAATAGATAAAATTTCACCCAATTAAATCTCATCCACAATTTTCACCCAATTAAATCATATATGAGTCATAACCATAAGTATACATATTCAACTAAAGCCAAAAGAGAGCTCATAATCATAGTAATTTAAATAAAAACATATAGTATCATAAACAAACATTTCACTATCCAAAATATAAAAAACTATTAATTAATACAATATTCTATCAATTAACATAAAATTCTAACAGTCATATTCATCAAAAAGTCATATTGATCAAAATTTTATGAACACAAAATTAAATCATTAACATGCTTCTCTGCTCTCTTTCTCTCTTTGTTCTCTGCACTCCATCTCTCTCTCTCTCTCTGCCCTCTGATTCTCTCTCTGCCCCTCTCCATCTCTCTCTGCCTTTCTCTCTCTGTGCTCTCTGCCTCTCTGTTTTTTTGGCAACCCGTGTAATATTACACTCAACGCTTTGATTATACGCTCGGGCTCTTAATCGTGTCCAAGCAATTAATCGTGTCCAAATGATTAATCGACCAATTAATCTGTTATTTATTAAATAGTAGATGAATTATTTTATTTTGTTATTGTATATTTTGCATAAAGTGATAATTAAATTTTATTGTTTTTATTATTTTTCAATTAAGTTATTTGGCAGTTTTTCCCATCATTCTCTAAGGCTCATTATTTTGATTGATAAATTGACTATTTTTTTTAATCTTATTTTGCAAGTAAGTGCTTTGATATATATTTATGTTGTGTAATTTGAAATATTGGATTATAATGCGAAGAGACAAATTCTCTTACTTTTGTTTTTACTATTTATTCATATTGTCTTGTTATTAATCATATCATGGTTTATAACTTCATATCTAAATATTGTCTTGTATAATATTTAGGCATTTTCATCAATTAACTGTATATATTATATGTAGTTGTGTATAAATATAATTAAATATATTAAAATATTAAATTTTGATTAATTTCTGATTAATCCCCAATTAATTCGATTAATCATTATTCAGTGTTGGACCGCAAATAATGAAATTGATTTTTAAAACACTGACTAATAGAGATTGGATTGAAATTTTAGAGAAAAGACCTTTAAGTAGTGGAGTAGGTCAGTTGGTAGCCGAACCACTATATTGTGCTCGACTCTCATTGCTCCACTATACATTGTGCTCGATTCTTATTGCTCTCTCTCTCTCTCTCTCTCTCTCTCTCTCTCTCACACACACACACACACACACACACTTGCTTATAGTTTTTTAATTATTATTGTTTTACTTGTGTTCATAGCTACATCGTTTCATCTAATTAAAAGTTTGGTTTTAATTGTTGTAAATTGATAGCAAACCCTTTTCACCCCCACCCCCACCCCCTTCTAGGGTTGCCACATTGTTTTTCATAGTGTTCTTTTTCTTACTGTGCAGAGAAATCATCGGATCTATTTCATGTTTATACCCTCTACCACTCTACTATTACATCTTTGCCTTTTGTTGGGTTAATATCAAGAATATAACGAAAACGCATGAATGCAGTCTAAAGAAAGCAATTGCCATATCACCTGTTTCCTGTATTCTCATCATGCACACATCCATCGCTGCCTCTTTTGCTGGAGGATCGACTGCCTTCAACTTCTACTGGGTTTCTACCAATCAGGTTTTTATTTTTCCCCTGAAAAATTTGTTTGTTTCTCTGTTGTTTCTCTGTAAACTGTTACTGACAAGCTTGGAATTGATATGCTTGCAGATACTTGTGAGTACCTCCTCTATGATGGGTTGATTGATATTTATAAGCTAGGATTATTGCAGAATTGGAAGGAGTTGTTCTTCTCAACAATTCCCAGTTTCAAGGTTGATTTCCGAGCTACAGTGGGAGATGTCTCAGTTACCTCGTCAGTCCTGAGATCAGATGTGGCAGAAAGGGGCATCAGACTTCTGTAGTCGAGAAGGAGATGAGACTAGGTATGTTTGTTTTGAGTTGCAACTCGTAAAACTATAAGTTGTAAAATCTCTTTTTCATTTTCTCTTGCTTGTTTTGTTACAAAGCAACTTACAAAATGATCACCCTTATTTTCACACTTGTAGTTGTTACAGTTAATTTTGTAATCATATAAATATCACTTTTACACATATATTTTCTCACTTTGCAGCGCTATAGTTAATTATGTATGAGTTGCACTTCCGAGGTTTAAGTCTTCGAGTTGAGAGCAAGCACAGAGTAAACTGACTGCCGTTCTCTCGGTTGGTTCAATGGGTTGCGATAACATTTCATGCAACAGAATAAATGTGTCCTGGCAGAGGCATTAGCGCAGTAGCCGGGAACCAAGGCGTTCCATGACACGGAGCTTCTTGCAGGCCTTTCATCGAACAGGTTGCGTGCAGAATGGATATCTTTACAGTTGGAGTAGAAATTGATTGTTGTTGTTTGAATTGCTAAATCTGAGGCGAGGCCAGACTTAACTACTTGCGCGTGTGCCTGCGTCCCTTCCCGCAGATCGCCCAGTCGTGCACACGCGCGAAATGCATGGGTGTACATGAACTTATCGCGCAACACAGCACGTGCGAGGAGCCTCAGCGAGTTCTCAGGCATGCCAGCTGAAATATACTGCTCGATCAACTTGGCCACTGTATTCGGTAATGTTAACATAAGAGTTTACGGTCATTTGAGCATGGATCTGTTTTCTGCTCGACGAAATGCTTAAGAGAGAAAATACAACTCGAACGGGGGAGCAAAAGCGATGACAGCATCGAATACTATAATCAAGTTCACCCGATCTGAGGAAGAGCGAGCGGTTGAGCTAATAAACCGATGCGTTCGTGCTCGCCAGCTCAAACAGGTCCACGCAAGCGTGGTCTCGGCCGGGCTAGCCCAGAACAACTTCGTCGTCGCGAAACTGGTAAGGGCTTTCGCCGAGCTCGGGAACTTGGAGCACGCTCGTGCAGTGTTTGATGCAGTCTCAAACCCAATGCTTTTGTTTGGACCGCGTTGATTCGAGGCTACAGCTCTTGCAGTAGAGACTCGTCGATAGAGTTGTATGCTCGTATGCAGAGGACTTCAGATATAAAGCCTTTAAACTTCACACTATGTTCTGTCCTGAAAGCTTGTGCGAATGCTAGTGCAGGGTTCAGGCAAGGAGTTCAGGTTCATGCCCATGCTTTTAAGTACGGGTTTCAGTTTGATGCGCGAGTCCAGACCACGCTAGTAGACTTGTACAGCAAGTGCGGCAAGCCGGTCGAAGCACGTCAAGTGTTCGATAAAATGTCTAAAACGACCGGTATCAAGGATATTCAATTGTGGAACACAATGATCGCCAGATATGCTGAGGCCGGCGACATGGACACTGCTCGGTCCTTGTTCGAGCGAATGCCTGACCGCAACACATTCACGTGGGTCAACATGATCGCTGGTTATGTGAAATGCCATCAAATGGACAGTGCCGACCAGCTATTTAACGCGCAAGTCACGCTTAAAAATGAACCCGTCGTGTGCACTGCCATGATCACAGGCTATGCCAAGAGCGGCGATTTGTTGGCAGCTCGATCATTGTTTGATGAGATGGGGCGTCGCGATGTGGCAACATGGAATGCTATGATCGCTGCATACTCGAACGCTGGTCTCAACGACGAGGCATTAGATCTCTTTAGATTGATGATTAGTACCAATGTAGAGCCTAACAGAACTACCATCGCGAGCATTGTTTCGGTCTGTGCCCAATCTGGGTCACCGAAGTTGGCTCGCTGGATTCAAGACTGTGTAGACCGCCATGGCTCTGAGCTACTGAACAACCACACGGTCGCTGCCCTCATCGACCTGCACTCCAAATGCGGAGACCTACGCAGTGCCAGCGACTTGTTTAGTAGGTGGAGGGATAAGGACTTGGTTTGCTACAGCACTATGATAGCTGGATTCGGCACCCACGGCCGCGGGAAGGACGCTATCAGAGTGTTCGATGAATTGATTCGATCCGGTCTGAAGCCAGACAGCATCTGCTTGGTCTCAGTCCTCACTGCTTGTAGCCACGCAGGTATGGTGGATGAAGGCATGCAGTACTTTGAATCAATGAGGAATCAATATGGCGTCCCTCCGACGGCCGAACATTATATGTGTCTCGTAGACTTGCTCGGCCGAGCAGGGCGAATAGATGAAGCATACAGATTGATTACTGAAGAAATGCCAGTTGAGTTCAGACGGCACGCTGCGCTCTGGGGAGCGCTTCTCAGCGCTTGTCGAACTCACTCGAACGTGGAGGTGGGCGAGCAGGCCGTGACGCAACTGATGGAGTTGGAACCGGAGAATGCTGGGAACTACGTCTTGATGTCGAACATATATGCAAAGGCTCAGAGGTGGGACGGGGTGGTGAGGATGAGGGTGATGATGAGGGGCCGAGGGATGAGGAAGCCGCCCGGCTGCAGTTGGGTCGAGGGGGAAGGTGGTGGCGTGACAAAGTTCTTGACCGCGGAGGCCTATGATCGCCGGTTGGACGCAGTGCTCGAAGTTCTCAGCTGGGAGTTGAGGAACCAAGGGTATGTCCGAGCATCACTGAAGAAGTTTAAGCTAACGGTACATTGTTTTATTCTTTTCTTCTTTGTGCCATTCAAAGTTAAACCATTGAGTTTTTCATTGTGCTCCCAAATTATTTCGCTTGGTCATTTCTTTTGGTTCTCGTACATTTTGAAAGCTAAAGCTAAACCCAGTATCATCATTTTAAATATGAATCGTGCCATCTGGATTGTACATCTTGGACTCAAATAGAGTGAGAAATGTGAGGTTATATCTTACTGTGTGTAATGCACGGGGTGTTTGTGTACGTGTATTATTATTCTCTTGCATTCAGTTATATAGTCTATAAAAAAAAAATCCATTTGACATTAAAAATCGGTGAAAATTAAGAAAAGACTTGCATATAGTTTTTCATGTGTGTGTGTGTGTGGGTGGGTGGCGCGGGGTGTGGAATTTACCCTTGCTTTTGGAAATCATTGCACTCTTAGTCTTTGGATGGCAAGATTGGTAGAACACATAGCCATGAAACTGTCAGATGAAACAGAGAAGAAGCAATACAAGAAAATAAAGTGCAAATTGGAGCTAGCTGGAGTTCTAAGTGTTGTAATTAGATAATAAAATAATTAGGGAATCTATTCAGTCTGTCAGAAACAAGATGAAGCAAAAAAGAACTGTATCAATTCTTAGCTATATAAGATCAAATATTCTCCCTATCTGCAACAAACCTAGAGCTACATCATAGTCTATAATCCTTGTTGTAGCTCAGTGAGTCAACTTGGTGAAAACCACTCGTAGCTCAATGTCTTGCACACTTCAAATCTGATGCCATGGGCCTGCTCTGCTTTCCATTGACCCTTGCATTGTACTAGGAGTCAACTAAGTTGCTTGCACTTTTATGCCCAAGAGCTTTAGGTCTCAACTACAGTTGAATTTCGCCAACCATGTGTTTATTAATATAACCATATTTATTTATTAGAACATAATCCATCATCACTTTGTAACATCTTTAGATTAGAAAATGAAGCTTAGGGTTACATGTGTTCCCTGAGACACTGAACTTATTGAGCATATGATTCGAGTATAATAACATTGCAAGTATGTTTTTAGATAGATTCTGAGCACATTTTATGATCTTAAGCATTTGATACAAGATATGGAGGAACTTTAGAGTTGATTGATTGGATGTGAGATTTCTGTAAACTCCATGGAATTTGTCAGCTCAGGGTGTCTCCTCTATTTAAACTCAATAGTGAGATTATCTCAATTTAGTAACTGGAAAGTGAGAGTTCAATAAAACAGGGGGGGAGGAGGGGGGGGGGGGGGGGGGGTGATTAATATAGGTCTCTTCTGAGGTGTTTTCTCTCCATCTCCCTCCTCATGGAGGATTGAGGGAGATAGAGAGCATGCCCCCTTCCTCATCTAATTGAGGAATTTCATCAAATTTCTTTTTTCAACAACTTTCTTGCTGACGTTTAATGTAACTTATAGGGTTTCTTTATGTAGCTACAATTAGCAGGAAAATTTCACTGAAATTAAAGTCTCATTGTAAATATGTCATTTCTTTACTAAATCCCGTGCATTGTGTAATTCTTTATTTTTTTTCTTTTAAATATTTTTCTACATTTTTAGAATAGACTATAGCCTGCTACTAGCAATACTCGAACTCTAAACTTTTTGCTCACTGCAAAGAAAATATGTGACTGTGTTAGATCTCCGGGTAGTCCTGGCCTTTTATGTTTAGGCCTAATTTGGTAAGTATGTTTGCCAAACTAGAGTTTTAGTTTAGTTAAATTGAAATTGGGATTTGTATAAGTGCATGTTAGATATAATAGGTATGTTATATTTTAGAACTAGTATTTGAATTGTGTTGCACTGACGCAGACATGCCGACACGGGTGCGGCACGATGCGGCACACAAAACAACAATGATACGGCTAGAAATGTTGTGCGGGACATGGTTTCCAACACCACGGCTTTAGAATAGAAGTGTCCGTGCTTCCCAGTATTTGAAGTATTTAGAATTCTAGTAGTATTTGGTCTTATATGGTCTATATAAGGACACACGTTCTCATGAATTCATGTAATTTGGATTATGTTGTTCTCTTGATAATTCAGTAACGATGTAGTTTTTGAGAGTGAAAAAAGGATTGTCTTTGTAAATCTAACAGTGCAAACTTTCAAGTTATTAAAAATCAAGTGAAAGTGAAGTATTGAAATCCGTTTTAAAGACAATTATATGTTTGAAAAGATTGTCTTATCAACTCCAAGTTTTCTGTTTTGCTACAATATTAAGTAAGAGAATTTAAAATTTCGTGATTTTTCAAAATTAAACCACAAAAATTGATACTAAGATTTGGATGATTTCAAGATCTAGATAACCTCCGCTAAGGAAATTCAGTCTTACTAGATTTTTCTAGCCAAGATGCTTCTCTCATTCTCTTGTTGGTGCCTAACAACCACTAAAGTTAGCAAAAATGGAGTTTCACTTGGTGGAATTTGTACGTGTGCAAATTGGAGTCTCAGTTTAACTTAAATGAAGCTGAGATTTTGTTACCTGAGTTTCCAAATTGTCAGAAAGAGAGATTATTGCAGAGGAATTTGACAATGGATTGCCGAGGGTCATCGAGCTGATCGCCAAGGAAGTCGACGATGAAAAGCGAAAGGGAACAGCAGTAAGAAATAGCAGCAACAGCAGAAAACAGGCTGGTCGGTCGACCGGACCGGTCGACCGACATGCACAGCGTGCACAGGATCAGAAGGCGGTCGACCGCTGGGTCGACCGCAGTCCTGACTGTAAGTGCCCAACTCTCTGTTGGGCACCCGGTCGGCCGCCCAGTCGATCGGCATCACCTGACTGTAAGTGCCCAACTCTCTGTTGGGCACCCGGGATACGGCCGGTCGACCGGGGGAAGAGGTCGGTCGACCACCGGTCGACCGGTAGTCGGGTGCGGGTAAAAATCTGCTGTTTCGAAAATCTGGGTATTTAAGCCTGTTGTTTAATCTAAGGTTGAGAACCTGCTAAAAAAGGATTTTGCTGGAGCTCTCTTGCATTCAAAGAGGCTATTAGCAATTGTAATCATCTTCCTGGTAATTAATCTTTCTATTGGATTGTCCTGAGGACGTAGGCATTGAGGCCGAACCTCATTAGATCGTGTGTTTGAGTTTGTGGTTTCTTCTGGTGATTATTTGTGCTGTTTTTGGGTGTTCTTTGTGCTTGGAGATTTGTGAGATACTCAGTTGGTTGTTGGCACCGGGCTCAACAAGTGGTATCAGAGCTTCCAGGTTGCGCTTGGGATTTCTGAGGATTCGGAGGGCTCGAGATCTGATCCGGTAGAGATCGTGTGTCGATCTCAGATCGGAGGTATTGGTCTTCGAGGAGATCGTGTGACGATCTCAGAAGGACTCAAGGAGGACTCGTGGAATCTGTGGTGGAGTAGATCCGGAGAGAAACTCGATCTAGGGTTTCAAGGGATAGGTAAAAATCTAATTTTTATCTGAGTAGAGATCTATCTCCAGTTAATTGTTCTTCCACATAGATAGAGGATCAGCAAAATCTCAATGGCAGAAGAAATTACATCGGTTAAGACAATGAATTCTCACCCTAGGATTGAAGTTATCAAGTTCAATGGCACTAATAACTTCGGGATGTGGAGATGCGAGGTTATGAATGTGCTGAATGCATCGAACCTCGAGGACACTCTCCTATTGGAGAAGAAGAAGAGCACGACCACTGATGAAGAGTGGGCGAAGATGAACAGGTCGGCATGTGGCTTGATACGTTCATGTTTGTCGCAAGACATAAAATATCTTACACAACATAAGACGTCGGCAAAGAAGCTGTGGGACACCCTTGCAAAGAAATACCTGACTAAGAGTGTTGAGTCCAGGTTGCAGCTTAAAAGTAAGCTGTACAGTTTTCAAATGAAGAGGGGGAGCACAGTGAATGAGCACATCAACGATATACAAAGCTTCTTACAGACTTGATAAACGTGGATGTCACTATAGAAGAGGAAGATAAGGCGATCATCTTTCTGAACTCACTCGCGGCGGAGGAGTATGAGACATTCACTCTGACCTTCATCAATGGAAGGTAGACCTTGGATTATGTTGAGGTGTCATCTGCATTGTCAAGTTATGAGACGAGGAAGAAGGAGAGACATCCTTCTAAATCCAGCTCATCGGCGGAGGCACTGGAAGTAAGAGGCAGAAGTGTTGGCCCATAAGGTTACACTCTCCACTTGTTTAGAGTTTTGATGATAACAAACCAAATATGAGCTATATGGTACTAATTAGTTTGTTAATATAAGTTTCAGGTTTGTACCATATTTGGAGGCCATTGCTTGGCTATCTCAAGAAATTCTAGGTTCATGAAGCAAAGAAGGCTTTTTCCACATCAAGGAAGGAACATAGAAGAGAAGGCTCTAGTAAGGCATTGCATGGCTCAAGATTGCTCAAGAGACTTAATTAGATTTGTTTTTAGTTTAGAGTTTTGTTAAAGAATAGTGAATAGGTTTGAAGCTCTATCACACACGTTTTTGCGCACATCTTATTTCTAAGTTTATTTCATATAAATTATACAAAAATATTTTGTTACATAATCCTCTGCATACAAATTCATATTTATGTTTTATACTTATTCCTATTTAAAACATCTTTTGATAAAAATATTTATCTCCTCAAAATTCTGTTTGAAAATTGATTTTTGGCCTGAGCCGGTCGACCGCCCGAGTCGACCGTGCCTATGACAGGCGTTGCCGGTCGACCGCCCGGGTCGACCGTGGCTCTGGCAGTTGCACGTATCAGTGTGCACGTTACACGGTCGACCCGGACGGTCGACTGAGACGAGCCTGACTGTAAGTCTTTACTCTCTGTTTGTTTGGGTCGACCGGGTCGGTCGACCGTAGCCTGCAACGGCTATTTTTTTGTACTAGCGGTCGACCGGGCCGGTCGACCGGACTAGCCGTTTGAACAGTAACGGCTAGTTTCTGAGCAGGTTTAATTTTTGTCCTTTTCTCACTTAAGTGTGTTTAAATGACTTGTTTTGGGTTTAATACATTCTGATTAGCCTTAAATATGTTTTATCTCTAAACCCTAGCCCTCTCCTATAAATAGGGGTTTTGGGGAGAGATTGGATTACCTAATTATTACAAGAAAAATTCAAAAGTTTTAGGCATTCAAAAGAGCTTGGTTTCTTGGTTTTTGTGCTGAAATTCTCTCATTTTCTGAAGGGTTTTCAAGAATTCTCTGATTTCATTTTCTTTTCTCTTTACACACAAGAGCTTCATTCCTACTCATTGTTCTCTAAGGACCTTTGTAAGGGAAGAGAATTTTGAAAGAGAAAGTTTGTGGTCTTTTGACTACCAAGAGAGAACTTGTACTTGAGATTGTGGAGTTGGGTACTCCGGTGTATTTGTGACATCTTTGTGATAGTGGAAGTGGTTGGAATCCTTCTAGGAAAGGCGGGGAAGTAGAGCTGGGTGCTCGAACCTCGATAAAAATTCTTTGTGTTTGCGTTTGGTTTACTTTCCTTGTTCTTGCACTACTTTCATTGTTATTGTTGCTTGCTTTTATTTGTCATTGCTATATTCACTTGTTGTCATTCATCTTGTCAATCATTGTCCCATACAATAAGGTTGCATTGCGCACCTCCAACTCATTTTTACGAGGAATCAGGAGGAAGGAGTTCAGAACCCTTCACGGGGCATTCGGCTCTTAGTCTTGTTTTGGGCGATTGTTGCATCATATTTTTAAATTGTGCATTGATTAGTATTATCACCTATTCACCCCCCATCTAGGTGATTTTCAATTGGTATCAGAGCTTGGACTCTAGGTTTGGCTTAACATCCTTAGAGAGATCCTTAAAATTTGCTAATCAACATTTGCATTCCATTTGTCATCACTAGTAAACATGGCCGATAACATCAAAACCCCTCCTAAATTTGATGGACTTAATTTCCATATTTGGAAGGTTAGGATGACTATCTTTTTGCAATCCTTAGGTAGCTTAGTTGCTAAATCCTTGACCAACCCTATGTAGCACCCGATAGTGATGAGAGCACATGGACCGACTTTACCTTTAGAGAATATGAGGCTAACTCTAAGGCCCAAAATTCCCTCTTAACCGCCTTGAATGAGGATGACCTTACACGGGTAATTCATTGCCAATCCGCCTATGAGATTTGGCAACATCTATTGGTCACACACGAAGGGACTTCACAAGTCAAGAGAGCTAAGATAGATCTCTTGAGGTCCCAATATGAGTCTTTTAAAATGATTGATGAAGAATCTATTGATTGTATGATTACTAGATTTACTAAAATCACCAATGCTCTTTCTTCCTTAGGTGATGATATCTCCAATGATCAAAAGGTGTGGAAAGTGATTCGGGCTCTTCCTACTTCATGGGAGATAAAGGCCACCACCTTGAAAGAGTTGAACGACAAGGATGAGATGGACCTCATTAGTCTCATTGGGAACTTAAAGACCCATGAGATGGAAAAGAAGGCAAGAGAAGAAGCCGCTCCTTCAAAGAAGAAGTCCATAACCTTCAAGTCTTCATCCACTCTTGAGGACGATGAAGAAAATGAGGAAGAAGATGAGGAGCTCTCCCTACTTGTTCGAAATGTGAAGAGAATGTACCGGAGGAACAAGCTCAACTTCCGAAGGAAATTTGAAGGCAAAGAGGAGAGAAGAATTATATGCTACAATTGCCGAAAGCCCAGACATATCATGGCGGATTGCCCGGAGTTCAAGAAGAAGATGACCTCCTCCTTCAAGCCAAAGAAACCGGAAGAAAAGAAAGCTTACAAGGCAACTTGGGATTCGAAAGCGAGTCCGAGGAAGAGGCGGATATAGCGAATATGTGTTTCATGGCAAACACACCTAAGGTAACCCCTCAACCTCTTGATGATGAAGATGATGAATTAAGTAAGGAAGTTCTTGTTCATGCTTTTGTTGAACTTTCCGAAACTTATGATAACAAGAAGATTGAATGTCTTAAATTGCAAAAAGAAGTTGTTTTTCTCAAAAATCAACTTGCTATGGTTTCTAAAGAAAAGGATGATATTTCTTCTAATCTTATTTCCATTCAAATGAGTTTAATGCCTACAAGGTTTCTTGTAAAGGCAAAATCTCCTATTGTTGATGAAAAAGAAATTTCTTCTTTAAAAACTAAAATGGTTGGTTTTGAAAAAGTCTTGAAAGATTGTACTTTTAACACTAAGAAACTTGAAGAAAAATCTTCTAAAAAGCACACCTCTCATGCTAAAGATTCAATGTTAAGTCTACTCATGCTCACACTACACATAACACTTCTCATGCTAAATCTTTTCATGCTCACAATTCCCATGCTCACAAATCACACACTCACTATGCTTTTAAATATGGTAGAGTGTATAGATGCACATATTGTGGTAAGAATGGGCATTTGGCTAAATTTTGTTATGACCAAGTAAATAGGTCAAATAATCTTGTTTGGGTTAATGAGACTAACTCTTTAGGACCCAAGAAAATGTGGGTACCAAAATCAAGTCCTAAATTATTTGATGTAGGTACATACCAAGGCTCCAAGACGTAGGGAGCGGTGGTACCTTGATAGTGGTTGTTCAAGACACATGACGTGGGATATCAACAACTTTACAACCCTATCAAGGTACATGGAAGGTGGCTCCGTCACCTTCGGGGACGACTCCAAAGGAACTATCATTGGTATAGGTAACATTCAAATTGGTTCATCTCCTACTATAGAAAATATTGTACTTGTTGATGGTTTGAAACATAATTTGCTTAGCATTTGTCAATTTTGTGACCGTGGTCTTAAAGTTGTTTTTGATGATACTTCTTGCAAGATTTTTGATATTAAATCCAATGTTTGTATTCTCACCGGTTTTCGTGATGATAATGTTTATATCATTGACATGCTTAATGTGGAATGTTCTACTAAATGCTTAAATGCTTTTGATGAAAATTCTTGGCTTTGGCATAGAAGATTAGGACATGCATCTTTTGACCATCTTTCTAGGATTAATTCAAAGGAATTGGTGAAGGGTATTCCTTACTTGAAGTTTGAGAAGACCGCATTTGTGGTGCGTGCCAACTTGAGAAATAAACCAAGTCTTCCTTCAAACCAATCAAGGATATCATGTCAACTAGGCCTTTAGAATTGATTCATATGGATCTTTTTGGACCTACTAAAACTAAGAGCTTAAATGGTAGTAGATTTGCATTTGTTTTAGTTGATGATTTTTCCCGTTTCACTTGGGTTTTCTTCTTGGAACACAAAGATCAAACTTTTTCTCATTTTAAGATTTTCGAAAAAGAGTTGAAAAAGAAAAAGGTTTTTCGATTTTGAAAATAAGAAGTGATAGAGGTGGTGAGTTTGTTAACCAACTCTTCATGACTTATTGTGATGAAAAGGGAATTAAGCATGAAATGTCGTGTCCTAGAACTCCACAACAAAATGGAGTTGTAGAAAGAAAAAATAGAACACTTCAAGAGATTGTTAGGACAATGATAAGTGAGTATGACCTCCCTCAATATTTATGGGCCGAGGCCGTAAACACCGCATGCTATATATCAAATCGTATTTATTTGTGTAAAATTCTTCCAAAACATCTTTTGAAATGTATCATTCTAGAAAACCTAATGTTGCATATTTCAAAGTTTTTGGATGCAAGTGTTTTGTTTTGAACACTAAAGATAACTTGGGTAAATTTGATGCTAAGGCTTATGAAGTAATCTTTGTTGGATATTCTACAACTAGTAAAGCTTATAGAGTATTCAATAGATCTTCACTTACCATTGAAGAATCCATGCATGTTAAATTTGAAGAATCTAATGTGGTTGTTGAGAATGTTGTAGAGATTGACCCATTAGGTGAAGACATGGAGAGACTATCCTTGAAGGACTCACCCGCTCAAGAAGAAAAGCTAGAATCTATTGGTGATGTTCAAGAGGATAAAGAGGAAAGCTCTCAACCGCTTCCTAAAGCTTGGAGATACGCGACAAATCATCCCAAGGAGCTCATCTTAGGCGATGCATCTAAAGGGGTAACAACTCGCTCCAAACTCCATGACCTATGTGGTAACTTTGCTTTCATTTCTCATTTTGAACCCAAAAGCATCCTCGAAGCCGAGGCGGACTCATATTGGTTGCTAGCCATGCAAGAGGAACTCAATCAATTTGAGCGCAACCAAGTTTGGCACCTTGTTCCTAGGCCTCACGATAGACCAATAATTGGTACTAAGTGGATCTTTAGAAACAAGATGGATGAGTCCGGAAATGTGATTAGGAATAAGGCTAGGTTAGTGGCCCAAGGTTACACTCAAGTTGAGGGAATTGACTTTGAGGAGACCTTTGCACCGTAGCACGGCTTGAAGCCATACGGATGACACTAACTTTTGCATCTTTCAAAAATTTTAAACTTTTTCAAATGGATGTGAAAAGTGCATTTTTGAATGGTTTTATAAATGAAGAAGTTTATGTTGCTCAACCTCCGGTTTTGTTGATCATGTTCATCCCGATTTTGTTTTTAAACTTGATAAAGCTTTGTATGGATTGAAACGCTCCAAGAGCTTGGTATGAAAGGCTTTCTAGTTTTCTCATTTCAAATGATTTTATTAAAGGCAAAGTAGATACAACACTATTCACTAAGCATGTTGATAATGACATTTTAATTGTGCAAATTTATGTTGATGATATAATTTTTGGTTCTACTAATGAGTTTTTATGCAAGGAATTTGAAAAGGTTATGCAATGTGAGTTTGAAATGTCTTCAATGGGTGAGCTTAATTTCTTTCTTGGACTCCAAATCAAGCAATTGCAAGATGGGAACTTCATATGTCAAGCCAAATACGCAAAGGGACTCGTAAAGAGGTTTTGACTTGAAGACTCAAAGGCTTGCAACACTCCCATGGCAACTACCACCAAGCTTGATAAGGATGACCAAGGTAAAAATGTTGATATTAAATTATATAGAAGCATGATAGGTAGTCTTTTGTATTTGACGGCAAGTAGGCCGATATCATGTTTAGTGTGTGTCTTTGTGCTAGATTTCAATCGTCTCCCAAAGAGTCTCATCTTATTGCGGTAAAACGCATTATTCGTTATATTAAGGGAACGATTGGAATGGGTCTATGGTATCCGAAAACCGGAGATTTCTCAATGACGAGTTATTCGGATGCCTACTATGCGGGTTGTATAGTAGATAGAAAGAGTACCAGTGGGACATGTCAATTTCTTGGTAATTGTCTTGTTTCATGGTCCTCTAGGAAACAAAATTCCGTAGCTCTCTCAACCGCCGAGGCGGAGTATGTTGCCGCGGGGGCTTGTTGTGCACAAGTCCTTTGGATGAAACATACTCTCCTTGATTATGATTTGCATTATAACCATATAAAAATATTTTGTGATAATACTAGTACTATACATATGACAAAGAATGCAAATCAACATAGTAAGACCAAGCACATTGAGATTAGATATCACTTTCTTAGAGATCATTTTGAGAAAGGAGATATAGATATTGATTATGTTTCTACGGATTTGCAACTAGCCGATATTTTCACTAAACCACTTGATTTTACTAGATTTTCCTACATTTGTGGTGAGCTTAATGTTTGTGTTATTGAACAAAAATGTTTTCATAACCCTTTTTGATGTATGAAAAAAAGGGGGAGAATGAGTTTTTATGATAGAAATATGAGTTCATATGGTTTTGGTTCCATATGAGTTTATATATGTTTTTAGTTTTTTATGTGTTTTCATGAATTCTTGTAATTTGAGTTTAAGTGTTTTTGCAAGTGTTTTTTATTTATTCATGGTTTTTGGTTTCATGATGTTTTACTTGCAAAACATTATTGTATTTTTTTTAATTTTTAATATAGCATAATTTGAGGGGGAGCTTTCTCCTCCCCTATATTTTTGCTTATAGCCTATTTGTTTTGTCATCATCAAAAAGGGGGAGATTGTTGGCCCATAAGGTTACACTCTCCACTTGTTTAGAGTTTTGATGATAACAAACCAAATATGAGCTATATGGTACTAATTAGTTTGTTAAGATAAGTTTCAGGTTTGTACCATATTTGGAGGCCATTGCTTGGCTATCACAAGAAATTCTAGGTTCATGAAGCAAAGAAGGCTTTTTGCACATCAAGGAAGGAACATAGAAGAGAAGGCTCTAGCAAGGCATTGCATGGCTCAAGATTGCTCAAGAGACTTAATTAGATTTGTTTTTAGTTTAGAGTTTTGTTAAAGAATAGTGAATAGGTTTGAAGCTCTATCACACACGTTTTTGTGCACATCTTATTTCTAAGTTTATTTCATATAAATTATACAAAAATATTTTGTTACATAATCCTCTGCCTACAAATTCATATTTATGTTTTATACTTATTCCTATTTAAAACATCTTTTGATAAAAATATTTATCTCCTCAAAATTCTGTTTGAAAATTGATTTTTGGCCTGAGCCGGTCGACCGCCCGAGTCGACCGTGCCTATGACAGGCGTTGCCGGTCGACCGCCCGGGTCGACCGTGGCTCTGGCAGTTGCACGTATCAGTGTGCACGTTACACGGTCGACCCGGACGGTCGACCGAGACGAGCCTGACTGTAAGTCTTTTACTCTCTGTTTGTTTGGGTCGACCGAGCCGGTCGACCGTAGCCTGCAACGGCTATTTTTTTGTACTAGCGGTCAACCGGGCCGGTCGACCGGACTAGCCGTTTGAACAGTAACGGCTAGTTTCTGAGCAGGTTTAATTTTTGTCCTTTTCTCACTTAAGTGTGTTTAAATGACTTGTTTTGGGTTAATACATTCTGATTAGCCTTAAATATGTTTTATCTCTAAACCCTAGCCCTCTCCTATAAATAGGGGTGTTTGGGGAGAGATTGGATTACCTAATTATTACAAGAAAAATTCAAAAGTTTTAGGCATTCAAAAGAGCTTGGTTTCTTGGTTTTTGTGCTGAAATTCTCTCTCATTTTCTGAAGGATTTTCAAGAATTCTCTGATTTCATTTTCTTTTCTCTTTACACACAAGAGCTTCATTCCTACTCATTGTTCTCTAAGGACCTTTGTAAGGGAAGAGAATTTTGAAAGAGAAAGTTTGTGGTCTTTTGACTACCAAGAGAGAACTTGTACTTGAGATTGTGGAGTTGGGTACTCCGGTGTATTTGTGACATCTTTGTGATAGTGGAAGTGGTTGGAATCCTTCTGGGGAAGGCGGGGAAGTAGAGCTGGGTGCTCGAACCTCGATAACAATTCTTTGTGTTTGCGTTTGGTTTACTTTCCTTGTTCTTGCACTACTTTCATTGCTATTGTTGCTTGCTTTTATTTGTCATTGCTATATTCACTTGTTGTCATTCATCTTGTCAATCATTGTCCCATACAACAAGGTTGCATTGCGCACCTCCAACTCATTTTTACGAGGAATCAGGAGGAAGGAGTTCATAACCCTTCACGGGGCATTCGGCTCTTAGTCTTGTTTTGAGCGATTGTTGCATCATATTTTTAAATTGTGCATTGATTAGCATTATCACCTATTCACCCCCCCCTCTAGGTGATTTTCAAGAAGTTCATAGCGGAAGGGCAAGGAGATTAAAGGAAGATCGAAGTCCAGGCCGGGCTTCAGGGATCTCAAAAGAAATCAGTGTGCTTTCTGCAAAGAGATTGGGCACTGGAAGGTAGACTGTCCGAAGTTCAAGGGAAAGAAGAAAGAATCAAAGTCTGAAGCAAATCTTGCAAAAGTGGTTAACACTGCAAGCAGCAAATCACAGGCAGATGGATCGGACTCAGATTCGTCAGTGTTCTCTTTTTTAGTTACTACTCCCGTCATAGGCTACTCGGGTGAAAACGAGTGGGTCTTGGATATAGGTGCAACATATCATGTATGTCCTAATCGAGACTGGTTTACCAGTTTTGAGAAGTTGGAGGGGTGTTCGGTCGTCATGGGCGATGATCATCCATGCATCATGGAGGGTGTTGGCACTATTCCAATCAGGATGTTTGATGGGATGGTGAGAGAGCTGAAAGAAGTGAGGTTTGTACCTCAGTTGAAGAGGAACTTGATTTCCGTAGGAGCTTTGAAATCATTAGGCCTAGGAGTGTCTATTAAGGAGGGAGTCCTTAAAATGACAAAGGGTTCGATGGTGGTGTTGAAGGCCGATCGCCGGAACAACTTGTACTACTTGAAGGGTAGTACAGTGACAGGGCAGGTGGCAGCTTCTACCAGTCAAAAGGAAGATTCAACCCGGCTGTGGCACATGAGGCTGGGTCATGCAGGAGAGAAGTCATTGCAAGCTCTTGCGAGACAAGAGTTACTGAAGGGTGCTGAGACTTGCAAGATGGATTTCTGTGAGCATTGCATCATCGGCAAGAAGACCAAGGTGAAGTTTGGCACAGCTTCACACTGCATAGAGGGTATTCTTGACTATGTTCACACGGATGTATGGGGACCTACCAAGACTGCATCGATTGGAGGTAACCACTATTTTGTGTCGTTCATTGATGATTTTTCTAGGCGCTGTTGGGTGTACACTATGCGATACAAAGATGAAGTCCTAGAACTGTTCGTGAAGTGGAAGGCTAATCTGGAGAGAAGCACGGGAAGGAAGGTCAAGGTCCTCCGTTCTGACAATGGAGGAGAGTACAAATCGGATCCTTTCCTACAGCTATGCCTTGATGAGGGCATAGAGAGACACTTCACAGTACGAGAGACTCCGCAACAAAATGGGGTGGCTGAGAGGATGAACTGAACTTTACTAGAGAAGGTCCGGTGTATGTTATCCAATGCAGGGCTGTCAAAGAAGTTTTGGGCTGAAGCTTTGGCGTATGCATGCCATCTCGTGAATAGGTTGCCGTCATCTGCAATAGGGGGGAAGACTCCTCTTGAAGCTTGGTCAGGAAAAGTTATTGGGTACTATGATTTGCTACGGGTCTTCGGATGTCCAGCTTACTACCATGTCAGAGAAGACAAATTGGACCCAAGGGTAAAGAAAGGGGTGTTCGTTGGCTTCAAGCGAGGAACCAAGGGGTTCAAGATTTGGGACCAAAAGGACAACAATTCATACTCAGCAGGGATGTCGCGTTTGATGAGGCTTCTTTGATGAAGCCTACGGTCTCTCAGCAGGTGGAGACTAGCAAGACCAAGGAGTTATTACAGCGGGTGGAGATTGATACAGATTCACCATCTCTAGAGGATTCAATATCAGTTCGGATCATTCCTGAGGTGACACAGGAAGTGATCGAGCAGTTGAAGAAGATGCTGAAGAGGTTGAACAGGGTCAAGAGCAGGTCATGGGTACTGTTCCAGATCCTACTGTAGTTAAAAGACCACGGAGAACACTAGGAGACCAGGTTGGTTCACCACTGATATGGTTGTCGCGTATGCACTTCCAGTTGTCGAGGAGGCTATTCCATCTACCTTCAGAGAAGCTGAGATCAGTTCGGAAGTAAGGATGTGGAAAGCGGCCATGAATGAAGAGATGCAATCTCTCTACAAGAACGACACATGGGAACTTACCAAGTTGCCCAAGGGGAAGAAGGCCATAGGGTGCAAGTGGGTATATGCTAAGAAGCAAGGATCTCTCCAAGAAGATGCAGTGCGCTACAAGGCAAGGTTGGTGGCTAAAGGCTACGCTCAGAGGGAAGGAATTGACTATAACGAGGTATTCTCTCCTGTAGTTAAATACTCGTCAATTCGTATTTTATTGGCCTTGGTTGTGCAGAATGAGTTAGAGCTTGACCAACTTGATGTGAAGACTGCCTTTCTCCACGGCGATCTTGAGGAGGAGATCTATATGACACAGCCCACAGGTTATAAAACTGCAGGGAAAGAAGAGTTAGTATGCAAGCTAAAGAAGTCGCTGTACGGATTGAAGCAGTCTCCTAGACAGTGGTACAAGCGATTTGATAGCTTCATGAGGAAGAAGAAGTACACACGTAGCCATTATGATCTATGTGTGTACTACAACAGGCTACCATCAGGTGAATATATTATCTACTTCTTTATGTAGATGATATGTTGATTGCTTCGAGGTCGAGATCTGCTATTGATGCTATGAAGAAGGATCTATCGTCAGAGTTTGAGATGAAGGACCTGGGAGAAGCTAGGAAAGTATTGGGCATGGAGATCACTAGAGACAGGAGAGCTGGCAGGGTAAGTTTGACTCAGAAGGGCTATTTGGAGAAGGTACTACAGAGGTTTAATATCAGTAAGGATACCAAGTCTGTTAGTACACTTATGGCGCTTCACTTCAAATTGTCAGCAAAGATGTCTCCGAGGAGTGTTCAAGAGCGTGAGTATATGTCTTACGTTCCATATGTCAGTGCGGTGGGTAGATTGATGTACGCTATGGTGTGTACGAGGCCAGATCTATCACAGGCCGTCTCCATGGTGAGTCGATATATGCATGATCCGGGACAAGGTCATTGGGAAGCTGTGAAATGGATCTTGAGATACATCAAGGGAACAATTGATGTAGGCCTAGTGTTTGAGAAGGACACACTGGAAAGCAAGAGTGCATAGGGTATATGGATTCAGACTATGCAGGTGATCTTGACAAGCACCGGTCGACGACGGGATATGTCTTCACATACTCACAGGCACCGGTGAGTTGGCGCTCCACACTTCAGTCTACCGTCACTTTGTCGACCACAGAGGCTGAGTACATGGCTATGACAGAGGCCATGAAGGAGGCAATCTAGCTTCAGGGGTTGCTTGATGACTTGGGCGTGTAACAGGATCTGCTGAAGATTAACTGTGACAGTATGAGCGCCATCTACTCGGCGAGGAACCAGGTCTATCATGCAAGGACGAAGCATATTGACGTCAGGTACCATTTCGTTCGGGAGATTCTGGAGGAAGGTGACATCGACTTGTTGAAGATTCACACTTCGGATAATCCGGCCGACATGCTTACGAAGGTGGTATCGGGAGTGAAGTTTGCACATTGTAAAGCTTTGCTCCATGTCCTTCAGGTGGCTTGAGCTTGCTGAAGCTCATTTAGGTGAACTACGGACAGCTTGATCCCTTGGGCAGGGGTACGTAAGCAACCACAATGGTGCAGCCGCTATCGAGTCAGTGTTCGGCTCAGATTTGGAGAATCTTCACCGAGGTGGAGAATTGTTGGAAAGAGAGATTATTGCAGAGGAATTTGACAATGGATTGCCGAGGGTCATCGAGCTAATCGCCAAGGAAGTCGACGATGAAAGGCGAAAGGGAACAGCAACAGGAAATAGCAGCAGCAGCAGAAAACAGGCTGGTCGGTCGACCGGACCGGTCGACCGACATGCACAGCGTGCACAGGATCAGAAGGCGGTCGACCGCCGGGTCGACCGCAGTCCCTGACTGTAAGTGCCCAACTCTCTGTTGGGCACCCGGTCGGCCACCCGGTCAACTGGCATCACCTGACTGTAAGTGCCCAACTCTCTGTTGGGCACCCGGGCGACCGACCGGTCGACCGGGGGAAGAGGTCGGTCGACCACCCGGTCGACCGACAGTCGGGTACGGGTAAAAATCTGCTGTTTCGAAAATCTGGGTATTTAACACTGTTGTTTAATTTAGGGTTGAGAACCTGCGAAAAGAATTTTGCTAGAGCTCTCTTGCATTTAAAGAAGCTATTAGCAATTGTAATCATCTTCCTAATAATTAATCTTTCCATTAGATTGCCCCGAGGACGTAGGCATTGAGGCCGAACCTCGTTAGATCGTGTGTTTGAGTTGTGATTTCTTCTGGTGATTATTTGTACTGTTTTTGGGTGTTCGTTGTGCTTGGAGATTTGTGAGATCCTCAGTTGGTTGTTGGCACCGGGCTCAACACAAATTCGCTTAAATAATTACCGAAAGCATATATATACTGGAGTTTCACTAAAGTTTGACCAACACAAAAATAATTGCTAAAATGAGCGTAGTTTCAAATTTTTAGGGTTTGAGACTCCAAGAAAATCTTATTTGAAAACCTAAACTCCATTCCGAAACAAGGATCTATAAAAAAGAAACACAGGAAATAGTTGAAACAAGTATGGTGTGGCAAAATAAATATAAAGAAGCTATCTAGATAATTTTGAACTGAAAGTTCTCATCCAAAGTAGGGAAGCAGCATTGTGGAACATGCTGATGGTTATAGGCAATGGGGAGGACACTTACCTACGGTTTGATAAATGGCTAGCTATTAGCTCTCTGCTGGAAGTTTCAGGTTTGCAATTTACTCCAGACTCCAGCAAAATCTGGCATGTTTCTGATATTATTGAGAATGGCAGCAGGGTACTAAAGGATCTATCTCTGCTTCAGGTATGGAATGATATTCAGCAAATTTAGATTAATGCTAATTCTTACTATTGGACATGGACTGCTTCCTCTTCTGGCATTTGCACTTCCTCATCAGGCTGGGATGCAATTAGAGAGGGGTACAATTTTACATTTCTCTAATGTCATTTGGTCTCCTAGTCTCTCTCTCCAAAAATGTATATTTGCGCATTGAGAGCTGTCCATGACATGTTAACCAGGTGTTTTCTGAAAGCTGTTGGAGTATCTCAGACTGATACATGCATGTTGTGCGTGTCTGATTCTGTAATATTTCTAGTTTAAAATACTGTATTTTTAAGTATTTATTTCACTTTACTGATTATCTTATTAGTATACATTAACTTGATTTATGACTATTATTATTATTAAATATACAAAATTATTTTGAGATAGTAAATGCTAATTTAATTTTATATATTATTACCATTATTTCCTACCAATATTTTTAATTACTGATTTTTTCTATTATTATTATTAATTGATATTATCAGTAGTAATTATTACTATTATTATTTCATTAAGATTATTATTGTTACTATTATTATTATTAGTGTTATTATTTTTATTATCATTGTTAATGTAGTGTAAGTATTATTATTGTTGTTATTAAGATTATTAATTAGTATTATTATTAGTTTGCTATTATTATTATTGTTGTTATTATTGTAAATTATTATTATGATTAATATTATTGTTAATTTTAATTGTTGTTATTATTAATTAGTAATATTACTATTATGTATTATTGTTGTTAATAATATTATTAAGATTATTGTTTCATCTCCACCCATATCCATTTAGCCCATACCTAATATCTATTATCCAAAGCCAAGCAATTAAACCCAACCCGTTAGACCCGTTATCCAAACCCACAACCCATAGAAACCCAAACCCTTTACCCTACATCTAATCCTAATCCTAACAATAAAATCTTAATCTTTACTAAGCTAATCCTCATTTTTCTCAACAACCAGCAACATTATATCATCCACCTTAATCTTTTCCTCCTCTTTTTCATTTGCAAACCCACCCATGCAATGGCCGCTTCTCCTCTTGCTGCCGCACCTGGACCTCCCAACGTGCACCAAGTCCTTGGCCGAGTGATCCTCCCCTCAACGCCCTGCAAGCCACCTTGTCGGAGCTCTACGAGTGCACCATCTCCAGCACCCGCGAACTCCCTTTATAGTCGACCTACTTCATTCTCCACATGGTGAGCTCCAAATGCCCATGGCAGCGCCTCCTTTCCTCCTCAACCATCATGCACTCCGTCTCTGACATCAAGCTTCGCCACCACCTCGACCTTCTCCGTGCCATGTCATTCCCCACACCTCGGCAGCCCATCTCAACGCAACAAACAGCACGCCATACTTCACCTGCATCCTGGCCGAACACCTTATACACAGCCCGTGACCCATGGCAACCCTTCCTTGCACTACTCAACCAGCTCCGCATCCTATGTGCTGCTCCCTCTCTACCCCGGAGCCTCCAGGCCACGCGCAGCTGCTCCTTCCCCTTGGCTTGCTGTCGTACCCCATGGCTGTCACACTTGCCGAGCCCCGAGAAACCCCCACTTCCTCCATGCCATCTTCCTTGGTCGAGCCCCCTCCACGACAACCATGTGCATCACCATCACCCCCTTCCTCCAACAGCAAGTCATGCCCCCTCTCCTTTATCTCTGACGAGCGCCGGCAGCACTCCGGCGAACTTCTCCTCCTCTCCTCCGGCGAGTCATCGGTGGCCTCCGTCTCTTTCGTCTCCGCCGGTGAGCTCTGGCATCCTCTGCCTCCTCCGCGAGCCCTCCGGCATCCTCCGCCTCCTCTGTGAGCTCCATCGTGGCCACGACAGCCCCTCTTCAGGCTATGAGTCTCTCCCTCCCCTTATATTTACCTCTTTTCTTCTATGTTAATTTATAATATCATGTAATAATGTGTATTTATGTGTGATATAATATGTGTGCTTGTGTGATTTATATTTGTGTGTTTGCATGGGCATGTGTGGGTGTGTATCCATTGAGAACTTGTGCATGTGAGTATCATTAGTGCATGGGGGGGTGTATATGTAATGTAATTATATATATTAGACGTGTGCATTGGTGAATGTGTGTACGGGTGTATATTAGTGCGTGCGTATATTGTATTCGTGTGAGTACATGTGTACCTGTGTACTATAAGTGTGTAATTATGTAAATAAGTCCGAGTATATACAATGTGGGTATGGTTACGTGTTGCAGTGATACGGATCCGCTCGTGAGACCTAAACCAGGTAACAGGAGGCCCGAATCAAATTCAGATTTGTGCCCGTTATAGACCCGATACACTGGCGATTCGAAGACCAATCCAAGGGATGGTCCGGAGATCCGTATCAGTTCGTGCAGTGAAGACCCAACGGCGATTCGGATCCAAACCACGTCATTTCATGTGAGTGTTGGTTTATTAATCTATTTTAAATTCATCGTTTCAATGTATCTGTTGGCTCAAAGGCCTTCCACCCTAGTTTTGATGATGATTAACTCATGTAGTTATGTTTACTAATAATCTTGTGTTGTTTAAGTTTCAGATCATTAACCAAGATATTAGTTGGTGATTAGCTTCAACAAGGTGTTTGGAAGCTTCACAAGTGATTCCAGGGCCAAAGCTTCAAGTTCACACATTACCTAGCCCATGGATGGAGTTTTGGAGCAAGTCTACTTGAAGATGAAGATCATCAAGAAGACTTAGGTATCCTAGTTTAGTAGTGTGTTTTAGATCCATTTGTAAAGCTCTTAGTATAGTTGATATGCTCAAGTGCACAAACACACACGTTTTATGTTTGGATATTGGTTTTTTCGGTTTTTAGTTTAACCGATATGGTTTTCATGAATAGTTGATCAAAACAAGTTTAATTGATATATGTATAGTTGTTTCATTCTATACATGCATGCTTAGCTTTTAAACAAACTTATTTTGACTTCTCTATTCATGTATTGAAAAATCAAGTTTGATAAATACAAGTGTTGGTTCTCAATAAAATTTGCAAGACTCAAAAATGAATTGATAAGTTGATATATGTCTTGAAATTTTTATCACTTGTTTATGTTTCAATATAAAATGTTAAAACAAGTTTTATGAGATTTTCAGAAAAGATAAAAGATTTTTATAAAATATTTTTCCTAGTTTTTTCTGACCCAGGTTTGTGCTGACAGGCCGGTCGGTCGACCCTGATGGTCGACCGCACCATGGGCCGATCGACCCCAAGGGTCGACCGACGTGCACAGACTTGTGCACGTCTGGCAGACACAAACTAGGTCGACCGTACGGGTCGACCAGGTCTGAGAGCAGAGCTCTCTGTTTGTTTGGGTCGACCGGGCGGGTCGACCGTGGTTGCCCAACGGTCACATTTCTGACCGTTGGCGGTCGACCCGGCCGGTCGACCGGTAGCCTGTCAGGCTGCCAGCTCAGCCATGGTTCAAAGTCTCGGTCTCGGCCGCCGACTCGGCCGGCACCGAGACGGATCGGTCTCGGCGACTCGGATCGGACTCGGCCGATACGCGCAAAATGCTATATAGAACGTCAAAAAAATTATGAAAAATTCATGACAAATCATAAAAAATTGTAGATATCAAATTCATGTATAAAAATTAAACTGAGGGAGAGAGAGAGGAACAGAGAGAGAGGAGAGAGACTGAGACAGAGGGGAGAGAGGAGACAGTTACACAGAGGAGAGGGAGACTGAGAGAGGGGGAGAGAGAGAGGGGGAGAGAGAGAGGGACTGAGAGAGAGGGACAGAGAGAGGGACAGAGAGAGAGACAGAGAGAGGGAGAGGGGGAGAGAGAGACTGAGAGGGAGAGGGAGAGAGTCCGATAGAGAGATACAGAGGGAGAGAGAGGGTCTAACAGAGAGAGGAGAGAGAGAGAGAGAGACTGAGAGGGAGAGAGTCCGACGGGGGAGAGAGAGACGGAGAGAGAGAGGGACAAGGAGAGAGGGACAGGGGAGAGAGAGAGAGAGAGACTGAGAGGGAGAGAGAGAGAGTCCGATAGAGAGATACAGAGGGAGAGAGAGATACAGAGGGAGAGAGAGTCCAACAGAGAGAGACAGAGAGAGAGAGACGGAGAGAGACGGAGAGAGAGAGAGAGAGACTGAGAGGGAGAGAGTCCGACGGGGAGAGAGAGACAGTCGCTGCGGGAGAGAGATAGACGGAGAAAGAGAGGAGAGAGAGGCACAGAGAGAGGGAGAGGGGGGGAGAGAGAGAGAGAGAGACAAAGAGGGGGAGAGGGAGAAATACCTGCAGACGGCGACGGCGACGGCGACGGAGACGCGGGGGACGGCGACGGAGACGCGGGGGGACGGAGGGCGACGCGGGGGAGAGAGAGAGAGATCAGAGATCTGATCTCTCTCTCTCCCTCAGCGCCTTTAAAGGCGCTTCGTCACGGGCGCCGAGTCAACCCGACTCGGGTCTGACTCGGACCTGACTCGGTCAACTCGGCCGAGTCGTGAACGACTCGGCCGAGTTGACCGAGTCGGGTCCGAGTCAGACCCGAGTCGGGTCGACTCGGCGATTTTCGAATGACTCGGGCCTCCGATACGACTCGGAGGGGGCCGAGTCGGATACGACTCGGCCGAGTCGTATCCGACTCGGCCGATATTTCGAACACTGAGCTCAGCCTAACGGCTAGTTTTCTGATGGGCCTATAAAAACCCCAATTCTTTGGGATTTTGGCTAAGATTTTTACAAGAGAAAAATCACAATTTCTCCTGAGTTTAAAAGAAGTTTTAAAAGAGTTTTAAAGCTTAAAAGTTTTCATCTTTATTGTTTTTCAAGGGTTTTGGAAAATCAAAGAGAAATAGGTTTTGGGATATTGTATTGGTTTTTATTTTTCTATCATTTACAAGAGATTTTCCAAGTAGTTTTTCTTTGTTGCTTGTTTCCAAAAACACCTTGATTCCACACTTGAGCTATCTTCTATCCTAATCTATTTAGGATCTTGTTTTTGTGGAAAAGAGAAAAGAAAGAGAGTTTGTGGTCTTTGTAACCACTTGTTGTAAAACCCTTGCTTTGATTGGGTTGCTCCCTCTTCGGTAGAGGTTAAGGATTGTGGTTTGCTCCCTCTAGTGAGAGGTGGAGTTGATTGTTGTTTGCTCCCTCTAGTGAGAGGTGGAGTTAGTGTTTGTAACCCTCTTCGGTAGAGGTGTTGTGGTTGTATTGGCTACGGGCCTACCCCTCGGTTGTGAGGTGGTTGTTTGAGAGAGGAGTTTGGTACTCCTAGTGTTGTAACAAATCCTCTTAAGTAGAGGTTTCCTCGGTGGGAGATAATGGATTGGAAATCCTACACGGTGGTGTAGGCGGGGATGTAGAGCTAGGGGCTCGAACATCGAAACATATCTTGGCCTTTGCGTTTGATCCATTATCTCTCAACTCTCTCTATTTGTGTTGTGCATAGCATCTTTCACTTCATTCATATTATTCATATTGCTTGTGTTGCATTGCATTGATTCATATTGCCATATCTATTATATGCTTGTGTGTGTGCCTCACTTATACTTAACCACAAGAGCTTCACATAGCACCTCAACCCATTCAAGGGGAATAGTTAGTCCAGAGCCTTTCACGGGAATTCGGCTACACTTGTGTGTTGTATTAAGTGTGTTGCAAGAATTGTTTTTAAGCTTCCGCATTTAGAGCACTTAGTTCACTAGATTAGCACTTGCAGCTATTCACCCCCCTCTAGGTGTTTTTCAATTGGTATCAGAGCTAGTGCTCCTGATATTAGGCTTAACATCCTAGGAGTGAGATCCATTTGGCTGCTAATCTATTGTTTGCATTTGCTTGTTTGCACACTCATATAGTTTACCATGGACTTTATGACCCCACCTAGCTTTGACCCTTCCAACATTGGTGTTTGGAAGTATAGGATGTCCATGTACCTAAAAACCCTAGGTTTGCATGTCTTTCTTGCGGCCACCAAGAAATGCTATCTTGGAGATGCAAGCATATAGGGGCCAATGCACAAGCCCTTGAGGCCATTAGAAGCACATTACCTAAAGAATATCTTTTACTTGCTTCTAACCTTGATTCCGCATTTGCAGTGTGGAACGTGTTGACAACCACCACCACCTCCAAGTTTCAAGTGCCAAATCAACCGGAGGAGTCTAGTGGAGAATCCGATTCTCAATGCTTAATGGTCCAAGGGAATGACTCCCTTGAGGTACACTCGGAAACTCACTTAGATGATAATGATTGTGCTAGTTCTTCAAATGATTATGTTGATCCCCATGCTTTAAATGAAGAACTATCTATTGTATGTGAAAAATTAATTGAAAAATATAATTTGTTGAAAAAGAAAAGTCTAGGAATTGAAAAATAAAATAAAAATTTGTATTCTAGACTTGACATTGTTTTGCAAGAGAAGGTTGAGGTTTATAATGAAAGGGATTCATTGAGATCTCAATTAGAACTTGCACTTAAAGAAAATGAATTTTTAAAATCTAAAAATGATTGTGAAACTCTTTTGAAGAAAAATGAAATTTGTCTCCGGAAGTTGATTTTGTTTTAAAAGAGAATGTTGCTTTGAAAAATAAAATTATTTCTATTTCAAATGATTTAGATGTTTGTTTAAAGAAAAACATTGTTTTGCAAAATAAGATGGATGCACATGTTTGTCATGCTAGTGTAGCTTCTTCATCTAGTCTACCTAATGCATGTACCTCTTCTTCTAGGATCAATGATGATATTTGTTTATTGAAGAAGAAAGTGGATTGTTTGGGCTCCACTATGAGCCAATGTGCCATGAACCACTCACGTTTGGAAACCTTGGTTCGAAAGAAACAAGTTCCATCTTTTATGCATGCACACCCTCCACGGCATACACATGCTCCACACGGACACACCCATCACATGTATGCTCATGTGTACACTTGTACACATTGTGGACGTAAGGGCCACCTTGCTAAATTTTGCTTTGATAGATTACATGTCTCAAATTTAGCAAAGAATTTTGTTTGGGTTAGAGAAGGTACTAACCCTCATGGACCCAAAAGAGTATGGGTACCAAAGACCACCCCTCCTTTGTTTAATGTAGGTGTGGGCTCTCACATGACGTGAGAGTAGCCGTACCTTGGAGTGGATGCGTTCCAAGCTTAAAGGAAATCAATTGGATGCATCACTTTTAAGGGAAGTTTGGTGGAGAGGACCACCATGTTTTGGAGACAAGGAGAGTTGCCTTCTAGATTTTGGTAACAATTCCTAAACTCTCATTTATTACATGCTTTTCATTCTTATCATTATTAGCATGTTTTGATGTTTTATAGCATGTTTCATTGTCTATGGATTAGTATGTAAATACCATATTTATTAGATCCTTGACATACATGTATAGTATTTGAGACACACATGCTTATATGAACCCATACTTAGTGTTCTCACTTTTGTTTAAGCTATAATGTACATCATGAATCTAATACATGTGAATTTACATAGTAATCATGTTTTAGTTTTATCATGATGATTTTCATATTTGTTTTTGATGCTTCATGTTAAGATTACTTGTTTAGATGTTAGTTTTCATTAAGACTAGGATTTATACTTGTGCATATAGTGGGCCACAAATAATTCTATATATGTTGGGGTTGATTGCTTATTTGTTCACATTAAATGTGCTAGTATAGTCTAGTTTTGATGATTCATATATTTCAAACTTGTATTCCATTTTTGGATTTGTTTTATGAGTTTTCACTTCATGTATATGTTTGTATTGCCAAACTTTAAGATATACATGTATACCCCTTGAGTCATTTGCCTTTCATGCAAATCTATATATGGACTCAATTGTGTTTAGGGATATGTATGTATACTTATTGTGTTGACAATTCATACATATAGCTTGAAATGAAATTTGTTTTGGTGAAGATTTAGTTTTTCTTGATTTTGTGTTTAATTGTTTAACTTCATGTATATGTCTATCTTGTCCAAACTATTAGATATACATGTTTATCCTTTTTGAGCCACGTGCCTTAATGCATATATTTTGTGGACTCGTTGAGTTTTGGATATATATGTATACTTTAGTTTGTATTAGACATACATATGCCTTGAAGATTAAATAGTTTAGATGATTTTTTTGTTTTCATGTTTTCATGTTTAAGGAATAATTGAGCTTAATGAAAAAAATTCATAATTATGATATTCACACTTTATTTGTACACTCACTTTTTATATTTACTCATGTTTTGTTTTCATGAGTCATATTTATGCCTAATTGAATTAGAGTGTTGATTATCATGTGGATTTCATGTTTTATGAAAAACTATTTTGTTTTATTCCTTGCTTGAAGGATTTCGTACTAGTTAACAAAATTTTTCATTTTAACTAGTTCGTTTTCTTCGTTGTGTTATGAGGTATACACATGTTATTGTTGTTATGTCAATTGGTATCATTGAACTCTTTCAATTGGTATCATTTTGATCTTTTTGTATACTCATATGTTTATTGTGTATGTATATTTTCAATTGGTATCATCTATTGGTGATTGGTACTCATTCTATTTCATACACATATATATGTTTTATTTGTGCTATTATATTTCTATATCTTCAGCACAAATCTTGTTTATGCTAGAGCTTGAACTTCACTTTATTTCAATTGATTTAGTTTTCAATTGGTATCTTATTACAAGCCTACGTATAGTTTTTTGTTGGTATTTCATAAAGGGGAAGAAAAGTCGATTTTCATATTTCAATTGGTATTTGTATTTCCACTCCCTTACTTTATGATAGAAAATAGTCATTTCAATTGTTTATATGGCTTAAAAAGAAAAATACTATCTTTTGATATCAAGATGTCTTGTGTTTTAAATTGGTATCTAAAAATTTTGTTTAAAGAAAAATACAAAAGTTTTGATTTATATTGACTATATGCAAGGAGAGCTTAACATCTCTTCCACGTATATATTCATGATGAGTGTATCTTGTATTGAAGAGCTTAACATCTCTTCTTTATGTGGTACACGTGTGTAGGGGAGCTTCACATCTCCTCTTATGCATTACATAATGTGTGTTATGTGAATTAGGGCTTAACATCCCTCTTTCATGTAATGCATATGTGTTAGGAAGCTAACTTAGCGTCTTCCTCTTCATGAATGTATATAGCATATAACATTTATTGATCTTTGTTTATTTTCAATTGGTATCAAGATGCTTCATTGACATATTTTCAATTGATATCCTAATTGATTGTCACCCCTTATTGACTTTGTTTTTGTTTTAGATAAAAAGGGGGAGAACATTGTTTTTATTGTTTTGATTGACAAAAAGGGGGAGAAAGATTGTTTACCCCTCATTTTATTGTTTTGATTGTTTACCCCTTTGTTGATGATTGACAAAAAGGGGGAGAAAGATTTTGAGTTTTTGATATATGCATATTTATGTTTTTGCATATATTAAGTTTAATATAGTTTAATGTTAATTGGTATCTCTAGAACATGTTTTGGTTTGAATATTTCATTTGGTATCTAGAGCATCTTGGTTATGCATTGTCATTCATGCATATTTATGTTTATTTGTTTATGCATGAGTTAAGGGGAGCTTCTTTGAAGCTTAACTTTAATCCATGCATATATAACTCCATCAGTTTTGTCATCATCAAAAAGGGGAAGATTGTTGGCCCAAAAGCCTTCCACCCTAGTTTTGATGATGATTAATTCATGTAGTTATGTTTACTAATAATCTTGTGTTGTTTAAGTTTCAGATCATTAACCAAGATATTAGTTGGTGATTAGCTTCAACAAAGTGTTTAGAAGCTTCACAAGTAATTCCAGGGCCAAAGCTTCAAGTTCACACATTGCCTAGCCCATGGATGGAGTTTTGGAGCAAGTCTACTTGAAGATGAAGATCATCAAGAAGACTTAGGTATCCTAGTTTAGATAGTGTGTTTTAGATCCATTTGTAAAGCTTAGTATAGTTGATATGCTCAAGTGCACAAACACACACGTTTTATGTTTGGATATTGGTTTTTTGGTTTTTAGTTTAACCGATATGGTTTTCATGAATAGTTGATCAAAACAAGTTTAATTGATATATGTATAGTTGTTTCATTCTATACATGCATGCTTAGCTTTTAAATAAACTTATTTTGACTTCTCTATTCATGTATTGAAAAATCAAGTTTGATAAAATACAAGTGTTGGTTCTCAATAAAATTTGCAAGACTAAAAATGAATTGATAAGTTGATATATGTCTTGAAATTTTTATCACTTGTTTATGTTTCAATATAAAATGTTAAAACAAGTTTTATGAGATTTTCAGAAAAGATAAAAGATTTTTATAAAATATTTTTCCCAGTTTTTTCTGACCCAGGTTTGTGCTGACAGGCCGGTCGGTCGACCCTGACGGTCGACCGCACCATGGGTCGGTCGACCCCAAGGGTCGACCGACGTGCACAGACTTGTGCACGTCTGGCAGACACAAACTCGGTCGACCGTACGGGTCGACCGGGTCTGAGAGCAGAGCTCTCTGTTTGTTTGGGTCGACCGGGCGGGTCGACCGTGGTTGCCCAACGGTCACATTTCTGACCGTTGGCGGTCGACCCGGCCGGTCGACCGGTAGCCTGTCAGGCTGCCAGCTCAGCCTAACGGCTAGTTTTCTGATGGGCCTATAAAAATCCCAATTCTTTGGGATTTTGGCTAAGATTTTTACAAGAGAAAATCCCAGTTTCTCCTGAGTTTAAAAGAAGTTTTAAAAGAGTTTTAAAGCTTAAAAGTTTTCATCTTTATTATTTTTCAAGGGTTTTGGAAAATCAAAGAGAACTAGGTTTTGGGATATTGTATTGGTTTTTATTTTTCTATCATTTACAAGAGATTTCCCAAGTAGTTTTCTTTGTTGCTTGTTTCCAAAAACACCTTGATTCCACACTTGAGCTATCTTCTATCCTAATCTATTTAGGATCTTATTTTTGTGGAAAAGAGAAAAGAAAGAGAGTTTGTGGTCTTTGTAACCACTTGTTGTAAAACCCTTGCTTTGATTGGGTTGCTCCCTCTTCGGTAGAGGTTGAGGATTGTGGTTTGCTCCCTCTAGTGAGAGGTGGAGTTGGTTGTTGTTTGCTCCCTCTAGTGAGAGGTGGAGTTGGTGTTTGTAACCCTCTTCGGTAGAGGTGTGGTTGTATTGGCTACGGGCCTACCCCTCGGTTGTGAGGTGGTTGTTTGAGAGAGGAGTTTGGTACTCCTAGTGTTGTAACAAATCCTCTTCGGTAGAGGTTCCCTCGGTGGGAGATAGTGGATTGGAAATCCTACACGGTGGTGTAGGCGGGGATGTAGAGCTAGGGGCTCGAACCTCGAAACATATCTTGGCCTTTACGTTTGATCCATTATCTCTCAACTCTCTCTATTTGTGTTGTGCATAGCATCTTTCACTTCATTCATATTATTCATATTGCTTGTGTTGCATTGCATTGATTCATATTGCCATATCTATTATATGCTTGTGTGTGTGCCTCACTTATACTTAACCACAAGATCTTCACATAGCACCTCAACCCATTCAAGGGGAATCAAGAGGAGTTAGTCCAGAGCCCTTCACGGGAAATTCGGCTACACTTGTGTGTTGTATTAAGTGTGTTGCAAGAATTGTTTTTTAAGCTTCCGCATTTAGAGCACTTAGTTCACTAGATTAGCACTTGCACCTATTCACCCTCCCTCTAGGTGTTTTTCAGTATCATGCTAATGTATATATGATTCCTATATTATTCTGTTCATGCCGGCAATTATTGTTATATCATGATGCCCTGATGTTGTTTTATTGATATGCCATTTACACTATTATTGATTTATTCCGGTATTCTAGGTAAGTGAGCATTAGTCTTGTTTTTCCTTATTAGTAATAACCAGATGAGAAATTAAGTTTTAAATTTGAGGATTAATTAATAAGATTGTTCCTTCATTGATATATTGGGTCTTTTATGCTGGGGCCTACCGGTGGATTATAATTGAGTGAAGATTGACTTGAGGGTAGAGAATGGATTGAATATACCGTTGATGTTTAATAAATGTGGACACGATATTTTTTGTGCTGGTTAGTACATGTTTCCATTCATCGATTTCTTACATATTGAATTTATTGGATCTATTCATGCTTGGATTGGTCAGTGACTTTTATTGGAATAGTATTTTACTAGAGATAGGGGAGCGGACCAGATTAGTTGATTTGTGAATTATACAGATATATAGTAGAGTAGAAAGCACAGCTTACTATATTGTGGGAAAGTGAATATTTTAGTGATGATAAATTAGATACACTCTGGATACTAGACATATATGGACTTGGTGGCTGTTACTGAGATATTCTTGTCCTATCATTTCATACGTAGATTGTTCACTGTTCTGAATTTCAGACTGATTGTGGTATTCCTTAGACTGTGATTTGACTGAACCTAGTGATTAGCCTAGTTCATGTTTGTGGATGAGTAGTACATTTCATGTAAAGTACTTTCAGACAATTATTTGGTGATTATTTTGATGGGAAATACTGTGGACGTTTCAATAGGATGTATCTTTATTAAAAGACTAATATTGGACTTGGATTATCAGTGGTCTTGATTTGAGTATAGTTAACTTTTGGTTGAGAAATGGGTTTGACTGGATTGGTCAGAATTAGTGGTTTAGACTTGTATGCAGTTGGATTGTTATCTCAGTATATGGATATTGTAATTGATCTTTATAAAGTGAGAATATGTGATGATCTTGATCGATGATCTTACTGTTATCGATAGTGAGAATATGACTAGATGTAGCTGACTGTTTGTGTAAGACTCTGATATATTGGTAACTAGAAGATGGATATACTGATAATATAAAAGGATTATAGTAGATCGACAGGAATGAGATAGCTGGTTATTGATTTATTGAGGTGATGGTCTACCATATAAGATACTTTAATATGTATTGATATGTGATGTTCACGAGAATTACTTTTGAGATTATGAGTTGATGGATTAGTTACATATAATATCGATGGATGAGGTCTTGGTCAGTTTTATATGAGATAGCACATTAACTAGACGGTACATGACATGTTACTGTATTGTTCCATGTTACAGAAAGTTACTGGGAAAATATTATTATACTGTAACACTCGGTACAGCTCTATTCATCGTATACACGGTTACTGTTACTGTTCACTGTTTTGATAATTGTTCACCATGTATACGTTTACTGTTGATTGTTATATTGTACTGTTATTGTCACGTTATCGTCCCGGTATTCTAAGTAACATGATCCTGATTGTTTTAACTAAATTAAATAATAATGACAATGGACAACTTACATTGGAATTGAGAAAATTGATAGAGGAGACAACATCTGTATTTTAGGTAGACCTAAGATACAAGTTGCGCAGCCGACTGAGGGTTCCACTGCAGGATTCCCAGGGGATGACTGACATCCCATCTGTACTGTTATTGTTCCACTGTTTTTACAGTTAGATTGCTGTTACTGTTACTGAGTACCTAGCGGTACAGCCTTATTTAGCGTCAGGAAACTGAGGTCGTGGTCCTGGGTATGTACAGGACCCACCTAAAATATGGACAATATCTCCAACCAAACAGTTTCAATATTTTAGGAAACTGATTGACACGTGTATAGGCGTAGTATGGAGTGCGTCTATTACAAGTGACAATTGGTGTTCGCTGACATAATAAATATTTTGAACTGTTCATAATATATTGTGACTGACTGTAATCACCTGACTGTGTATATATATAAACTATGATAGACATATGATTGTACACATGACTCGATTGTATACTAGACTAGTGACATATGTTAGGTTACACATCTTGACATCAGTTATTTGTTTATAGTTGAATTAGTTGTCTTTTATCTGCAGACTTATTCATGTTATTGTTATTCAACTATTTTTTATTTTCAGTTTTAGACTTATTGTTATTTTTTACACACTGTTTATATGCACGAGCACTCCCCCTTTTCTTATACACTCATTAGATCTCTTCTGATAACCCTGGATTTACACGTTCAGATATTGGCGCTTTATTATATTGTTCAGATGTTCATTGAGCTCGTACGCTTCGCGAGGAGCTAGAGTTTCTCCCTATTTGATTCTAGTATTCTTGCCTCTTTTATTCCTATTTTTGTACTTTTCTTGATTCTTGTATATCAGATTCAGTCTTTATTCCAGTTCTTTTTATATGATATCATGCGTGGATGCTTATATGTCATATTGCAGTGATATTGATTTACCGCAGTATATTTTTATTACTTGTTCGGGTTACTTTAGGCTTAGTGTGTATAAGTGGGATATTTTTCTCGCGTATATATTTCGCCGACTCTCGCGGCGACTGCGTTTTCACGTATTTTGGGAAGCGGGGCGTAACAGGGTTTTCTTGGTATCAGAGCCCGATTTTCGACTTGCGATCTTGATCTTTGATTTTTGTTTCGTAAGAAAACCTAGCTCTTACCGGTAACTTGAAACGAGATATAATTACACTGCAATACGCATATATTATCCATTATAATATTGACTCTATTTGGAATTGACCGTCCTTCCTTTAGAATTTCATTTCTTGATCTTTTGATATTCATGATTCCAATACTTCCTTTAGAGTGACTTGGATTCCATCTTGATTTCTATCCTTCTTTTGATTCTCTTTCGCTGATTTTATCTCTTGGAACTGATCTCTCCATGCTGAAGCTGGTAGTAGAAGTCAGAGTAGCGCAGCAGAAACCTGGTGGATTTATGATATGCCGAGAGGCGCATTGAAGCTTGTTTGTCTTCTCTTTTGATTTTGACTTCCTTTTACCATTCCCTACTTTATGAAATTTTCGAGGACGAAATTTTTATAAGGTGGGTAGAATGTAATATCCTTAGTTTAAAATATTGTATTTTTTTCTAATATTTATTTCACCTGACTGATTATCTTATTATTATACATTAACTTGATTTATGACTATTATTATTATTAAATATACAAAATTATTTTGAGATAGTAAATGCTCATTTAGTTTTATATATTATTATCATTATTTCCTACCAACATTTTTAATTACAGATTTTATTATTATTATTAATTGATATTATCAGTAGTAATTATTACTATTATTATTTCATTAAGATTATGATTGTTACTATTATTATTAGTGTTATTATTTTTATTATCATTGTTAAAGTAGTGTAAGCATTATTATTGTTGTTATTATGATTATTAATTAGTATTATTATTAGTTTGATATTATTATTGCTGTTATTACTGTAAATTATTATTATTATGATTAATATTATTGTTAATTTCAATTGTTGTTATTATCAATTAGTAATATTGCTATTATGTATTATTGTTATTAATAATATTATTAAGATTATTGTTTCATCTCCACCATACCCATTTAGCCCCTACCTAATATCTATTATCCAAACCCAAGCAATTAAACCCAACCCGTTAGACCCGTTATCCAAACCCACAACCCATAGAAGCCTAAACCCTTTACCTTATATCTAATCCTAATCCTAACAATAAATCTTAATCTTAACTAACTTAATCCTAATCTAAGCTAATCCTCATTTTTCTCAACAACCACCAACATTATATCATCCACCTTAATCTTTTCCTCCCCTTTTTTGTTTACAAAACCCACCCATGCAATGGCCGCTTCTCCCCTTGCTGTCGCACTTGGACCTCCTCACGCGCACCAAGTCCTTGGCTGAGAGCTCCTCCCCTTCGCGCCATGCAAGCCACCTTGCCGGAGCTCCGCGAATGCACCATCTCCGGCACTCGCGAACTCCCATCATGGCCAACCTACTTCATTCTCACCATGGTGAGCTCCCAATGCCCATGGCATCGCCTCCTCTCCTCAACCATCGTGTACTCCGGTCTCTGACATTGAGCTTCGCCACCACCTCGACCTTCTCCATGCCATGCCATTCCCCACACCTCGGCAGCCCATCTCCACGCAACAAACAATAGGCCATAATTCACCTGCATCCTGGCTGAACACCTTATACACAGCCTGTGGCCCATGGCAGCCCTCCCTTGCATTACTCAACCAGCTCTGCATCCCATGTGCTGCTGCTCCCTCTCTACCCCGGAGCCTCCAGGCCACACGCAGCTGCTCCTTCCCCTTGGCTTGCTGCCGTACCCCATGGTTGTCACACTTGCCGAGCCCCAAGTAACCCCCACTTCCTCCATGCCATCTTCCTTGGCTGAGCCCCCTCCGCAACAGCCATGTGTGTCACCATCACCCTTTCCTCCAATAGCATGTTGTGCCCCTCTCCTTCCTCTTCGACGAGCGTCGGAAGCACTCTGGCGAACTTCCCCTTCTCCTCCTCTCTTCTGGCGAGTCATCAGCGGCCTCCGTCTCTTCCGTCTCTGTCGGCGAGCTCTGGCATCCTCCGCCTCCTCCGCGAGTCCTCCGGCATCCTCCACCTCCTCCGCGAGCTCCGTCGTGGCCACTGCAGCCCCTCTTCAGGCTATGAGTCTCTCCCTCCCCGTCTCTTTACCTCTTTTCTTCTCTGTTAATTTACAATATCATGTAATAATGTATATTTATGTGTGATATACTATGTGTGCTTGTGTGATTTATATTTGTGCGTTTGCATGGGCATGCGTGGGTGTGTATCCATTGAGAACTTGCGCATGTGAGTATCATTAGTGCATATATATATATATATATATATATATATATATATATATATATATATATATATATATATATATATATATATATATATATTATACGTGTGTATTGGTGAATGTGTGTACGAGTGTATATTAGTGCGTGTGTATATTGTATCCGTGTGAGTACATGTGCACCTGTGTACTGTGAGTGTGTAATTATATAAGTGTGTCAGAGTATATACTATGTGGGTATGGTTGCGTGTTGCAGCGAAACGGATCCGCTCGTGAGACCCAAACCCGGTAACAGGAGGCTCGGATCCAATTCTGATTTGTGACCGTTATGGACCCGATAGACTGGCAATTCGAAGACCGATCCATGGGATGATCCAGAGATCCGTATAGTTCGTGCAATGAAGACAGGACGACGATTCGGATCTAAAACCATGTCATTTCATGTGAGTGTTGGATTAAACTATTTTAAATTCAGCGTTTCAATGTGTCATTCTAACGTATATATGATTCCTATATTATTCTGTTCATGCTGGCAATTATTATTATATCATGATGCCCGATGCTGTTTTATTGATATGTCATTTACACTGTTACTGATTTATTCTGGTACTTTAAGCAATTGAGTATTAGTCTTGTTTTTCCTTATTAGTAATAACTGGATGAGAAATTAAATAGTAAATTTAAGGATTAATTAATAAAACTATTGCTTCATTGATATATCGGGTCTTTTATGTTGAACCTACCATTGGATTATAATTGAGAAAAGATTGACTTGAGGGTGGAGAATAGAATGAATATATTGTTGATGTTTAATAAATGTGGACACGATATTTTTTATACTGGGTAGTACATGTTTCCATTTATCGATTTCTTACATATTGAATTTATTGGATCTATTCATGCTTGGATTGGTCAGTGACTTTTATTAGAATAGTATTTTACTAAAGATAAGGGAGCGGACCAGATTAGTTGATTTGTGAATTATACAGATATACAGTAGAGTAGAAATCACAGATTACTATATTGTGGGAAAGTGAATATTTTAGTGATGATAAATTAGATATAGTCTGGATACTAGACATATATGGACTTGGTGGTTGTTACCGAGATATTTTTGTCCTATCATTTCATGCGTAGATTGTTTATTGTTCTGGATTCCAGACTGATTGTGGTATGTCTTAGACTGTGACTTGACCGGACCAAGTGATTGGCCTAGTTTATATTTGTAGATGACTAGTACATTTCATGTAAAGTACTTATCAGACAATTATTTGGTAATTATTTTGATGGAAATTCAATTAGATACTGTGGACGCTTCAATAAAATGTATCTTTATTAAAAGATTGGATATTGGACTTTGATTATTAGTGGTATTGATTGGAGTATAGTTGACTTTTGGTTGAGAAATGTATTTGACTAGATTGTCAGATTTAGTGGCTTAGACTTGTATACAGTTGGATTGTTATCTCAGTATATGGACATTGTGATTGATCTTTATAAAAGTGAGAATATGTGATGATCGTAATTGATGATCTTACTATTATTTGATAGTAAGGATATGACTAGATGTAGCTGACTGTTTGTGTGAGACTCTGATATATTAATAACTAGAAGATGGATATAATGATAATATAAAGATTAAAGTAGATCGACAGGAATGAGATAGTAGACTATTGATTTATTGAGGTAATGGTTTACCATATATCAGATGCTTTAACATGGATTGATATGTGATGTTCACGAGGATTGCTTTTGAGATTATGAGTTGATGGATCAGTTACAGATATAATATCGATGGATGAGGTCTTGGTCAGTTTTATATGAGATAGCACATTGACTAGACGTACAGGATATGTTACTATATTGTTCTATGTTATAGAAAGTTACTGGGAAAGTATTGTTAACCGTAACATTCGGTGCAGCTCTATTCATCGTATACGCGGTTACTGTCACTATTCACTGTTGTGATTACTGTTCACCATTTATACGATTAATGTTACTATCACTGTATCATCCTAGTATTCTAAGTAACATGATCCTAATTGTATTAACTGAATTAAATAATAATGAAAATGGATAACTTACACTGAGATTGGGAAATTTGATGGAGGAGACAGCGTCTGTATTTTGGGTGAACCAAGGATATAGGGTGCGCAGCCAACTGAGGGTTCCACTGCAGGTTCTTGGGGGATGACTGACATCCCATCTGTACAGTTATTGTTCCACTGTTTTCACAATGAGATTATTATTATTGAGTACCTAGCGGTATGGCCTGGTTTAGTGCTAGGAAACTGAGATCGTGGTCCCAGGTATGTACGGCACCCACTTAAAGTATGGACAATATTTCTAATCAATCAGTTTCAATAATTTAAGACCCTGATTACACATGTAGTATGCGAGTATGAGATGCGTTTATTACAAGCGGGAATTGGTGTTCACTGACATAATAAATAATAATGAACTATTTATAGTATATTGTACCTGATTGTATATATATAAACTATGATAGACATATGATTGTACACATGACTGGATTGTATGCCAGACTAGTGACATATGTTAGTTTACACATCGTGACATCAGTTGCTTGTTTACAGTTGTATTAGTTGTCTTTTATCTGCAAACTTATTCATGTTATTATTATTCAGCTATCTTTTATTCCCAGCTTTAAACTTCTTATTATTTTGTACACACAGTTTATATGCACGAGCACTCCCCTTTTTCTTATACACTAATTAGATCTCTTCTGACGACCCTGGATTTGCACGTCCAGATATTAGATGCTTTATTATATTGTTCAGGTGTTTGTTGAGCTCGTACGACTTCGCGAGGAGCTGGAGTTTCTCCCTATTTGATTCTGGTATTCTTGCTTCTTTTTATTCCTGTTTTTGTACTTTTCTTGATTCCTGTATATTAGATTCTATTTTTATTCTAGTTATTTTTATATGATATCATGCGTCGATACTTATATGTCATATTGCAGTGATATTAATTTATCATAGTGGATTTTTATTACTTGTTCAGATTTCTTTAGGCTTAGCGTATATATGTGAGGTATTTTCCTCGTATATATACGTCGTCGAGTCTTATTGCGACTCAGTTTCCACGTATTTTGAGAAACGGACGTGACAGGATTTTCTTAGTATCAGAGCTAGGTTTTCAACTTGCGATCTTGATCTTTGACTTTTGTTTCGCAAGAAAGCCTAGCTCTAACCGGTAATTGAAAATGAGTTATAGTTACACTACAATATATATATATATATATATATATATATATATATATATATATATATATATATATCCATTATGAAATTGACTTCATTTGGAATTGACCGTCCTACCTTTGGAATTCCATTTCTTGATCCTTTGATATCCATAATTTCAACACTTTCTTTAGAGTGACTTGGATTCCATCTTGATTCTTATACTTCTTTTGATTCTCTTTCCCTTATTTTATCTCTTGGAATTGGTCGCTCCATGCTGAAGCCGGTAGCAGAAATCAGAGTGGCGCAGCGGAAGCGTGATGGATTTAAGATGTGCCGAGAGGCGACGTTGAAGCTTCTTTGTCTTCTCTTTTGATTTTGAATTCTTTTTATCATTCCCTACTTTATGAAATTTTGAGGACAAATTTTTATAAGGTGGGTAGAATGTAATATCCCTAATTTAAAATATTATATTTTTTCTCATTATTTATTTCACTTTACTGATTATCTTATTATTATACATTAACTTGATTTATAACTATTATTATTATTAAATATATAAAATTTTTTTGAGATAATAAATGCATATTTAGTTTTATATATTATTACCATTATTTTCTACCAACATTTTAATTACTGATTTTTTATTATATTATAATTATTATTAATTGATATTATCAGTAGCAATTATTACTATTATTATTTCATTAAGATTATTATTGTTACTATTATTATTATTATTAGTGTTATTATTTTTATTATCATTGTTAATGTAGTGTAAGCATTATTATTGTTGTTATTATGATTATTAATTAGTATTATTATTAGTTTGATATTATTATTGCTGTTATTATTGTAAATTATTATTATTATTATGATTAATATTATTGTTAATTTCAATTGTTGTTATTATCAATTAGTAATATTGCTATTATGTATTATTGTTATTAATAATATTATAAAGATTATTGTTTCATCTCCACCCATACCCATTTAGCCCCTACCTAATATCTGTTATCCAAACCCAAGCAATTAAACCAACCCGTGAGACCCGTTTTCCAAACCCACATCCCATAGAAACCTAAACCCTTTACCCTATATTTAATCCTAATCCTAACAATAAAATCTTAATCTTAACTAATTTAATCCTAATCTAAGCTAATCCTCATTTTTCTCAACAACCACCAACATTATATCATCCACCTTAATCTTTTCCTCCCCTTTTTCGTTTACAAAACCCACCCATGCAATGGCCGCTTCTCCCCTTGCTGTCGCATCTGGACCTCCCAACGTGCACCAAGTCCTTGGCTGAGCGCTCCTCCCCTCCACGCCCTGCAAGCCACCTCGCCGGAGCTTCGCGAGTGCACCATCTCCGGCACCCGCGAACTCCCTTCATAGCCGACCTACTTCATTCTTCCCATGGTGAGCTCCCATGCTTATGGCTGCGCCTCCTCTCCTCCTCAATCATCGTGTACTCTGGTTTCTTACATCGAGCTTCGCCACCACCTCGACCTTCTCCATGCCATGCCATTCCCCATACGTCGGCAGCCCATCTCCATGCAACAAACAGCACGCCATACTTCACCTCCATCCTGGCCGAGCACCTTATACACAGCCCATATGCCCATGGAAGCCCTCCCTGGCACTACTCAACTAGCTCTGCATCCCATGTGCTGCTCCCTCTTTACCCCGGAGCCTTCAGGCCACGCGTAGCTGCTCCTTCCCCTTGGCTTGCTGTCGTTCCCCATGGCTGTCACACTTGCTGAGCCCCGAGCAACCCCCACTTCCTCCATGCCATCTTCCTTGGTCGAGCCCCCCTTCTGCGACAGCCACTTGCGTCACCATCACCCCCTTCCTCCAACAGGAAGTCGTGCCCCTCTCCTTCCTCTCCAACGAGCGCCGACAACACTCTAGCGAACTTCCCCTTCTCCTCCTCTCCTCCGGCTAGTTATCGGCGACCTCCGTCTCTTCCGTCTCCGTCGGCGAGCTCTGGTATCCTCCGCCTCCTCCGCGAGTCCTCCGGCATCTCCGCCTCCTTCGCGAGCTTCATCGTGGCCACGGTAGCCCTCTTCAGGCTATGAGTCTCTCTCTTCCTTCTCTTTACCTCTTTCCTTCTCTGTTAATTTACAATATTATGTAATAATGTGTATTTATGTGTGATATAATATGTGTGCTTGTGTGATTTATATTTGTGTGTGTGCATGGGCATGCGTGGGTTGTGCATGGGCATGCGTGGATGTGCATCCATTGAGGACTTGCGCATGTGAGTATCATTAGTGCATGGGGGGCGGTGTGTGTGTAATGTAATTATATATTATAAGTGTGTATTGGTGAATGTGTGTGCAGGTGTATATTAGTGCGTGCGTA